>PVKB01000219.1:0-97565 GCA_004027205.1 Ctenodactylus gundi | reverse complement strand
CTCAGCTAAGGCAACTGAAATTTATTTATTTATTGTTTTTTCTTCTTTCCCAAATTACTATCCTTTTGAACTACCTGCTTATAATTATTCTCTAGTGTGAACTGGTGGGTAAGGCCAGGTTTAACAATAACAACAAAGATGTAGGAAAATATGGGAAAAAAAACTTTTGGTGAATACCCCAATGAAGGGATTGGTTGGATTCAGAGAGGAGATATCAAGATTTGACTACTGTGAACCCATTAGAGGAATAGGAAGATGGGGTAGAGTGGTGACTTGAGTGAAATGACTTAGGCACGGAAGATTAATATGTTAAACACCGTATGGTTTCTCGGACTTGGAAAAGCCAGAACACAGACATTCTTTGGAACCATATGAAGTGATAGCCGGAGCCGGGGGAAGGGACAGAGAGAGGGTGGGAGGGTAGAAGATGGGAAGGGATTGTGAAGTCGATGTGATACATAGATATACGAAACACCCAAATTCATTGTAAATACTATGTATTCCATTTGTATATTAATAAAAATAGTGGGAAAAAAAGAATCCAGCATGTGGGAAGGGGAGGCGCCATGAGGGGTGGGTGTGGCCACTGCCCGCATTTTCCTTGACTTTGCCCCACACATATTTATTGAACCCCTGTAACATGTTAGGTCATGAGCATGGCACCAGCTTCCAGCTGTGGATGAGATGGACAATTCCTAGGGTCCTGACAGCTGCCGCCTAGAGCAGGATGATATGAATGGAAAAATGAATGAATCCAGGAGGCCTGTGACAGCCACTTGGGCATGTTCCTGTTTGTCGCCATCCCTTAAAAAGTGGAACCCAGGTGGACTATCGCTCCCTCTACTTACCAATGCAAAAAAAAAAAAAAAAAAAAAAAAAAAAACACTGAGAGGCTGAGGCAGGAGGCTCACAAGGGTCCTGCTTTTGTCCCCATATTCTTTGTTTTCACTGCCAGCATCATGTCTTGTCTGTCCTAGTCATGGCTCATGTTTGGTAAAATGACTAGTAATCAGATTTCCTATGGGCACGTTCTTAATCTCCTCTGAGCCCTTCTTATTCATGAACCAGGAAATTTAATTCCACAGATGATTATAGGCTATCAGTAACCTGCTATCTTGGAAGTTCAAGTGGTATTGGCTACAGCCCAATTTCAGCATCTCCTTGTGTAACTGATAACAACAACAGCAAAACAAACAAAACCCACGCCAAATGATCTTGTAAAAGCTATGGGATACTTCGTGTATTTTTTTTTTTTTTTTTGGCTTGGTTGTGATGAATTAAAATGTCCTGGATTTCTTTCTGTTAACCTCCATTCTGGTTCTTATTAAACTTACTGTAACTGGCAATTTAAGAAATATGCCTACTTACCAGGCTTTTTTTTTTCTTTTCTCCCCCGTGAATATATGAACACACGAAATCATGGAAATACAGAAGCTGAGCATTGTTGCACAGACCTATAACCCCAGCACTCTGAGAAGCACATGTAGGAGGGCCATAAGGTCGAGGCCAGCCTGAGCGATTGAGCAAGTTAGCGAGACCTTGTCTCAAAAAGAAAAACACAGGAAGGCCTGTGAGTGTAGCTTAGTGTGAGGCGCTGGGTTCAATATCTAATACTGGAGGGGAAAAAAAGAAATATGTAAAATTAGGCTTATGAGTGAGAGAATCTAAATAATGGGAGGACCTGCTGGTAAAGCTTTGTCTGGCGCTGTCACTGTTGCTTCTGCTGGCTTAGCACAATGCTAGGCACCTACCTTGGAGATGGTCGGTAAGTATATTCCATAAATGACTAATATACAAGACACTAGTCAAGGGTTATTTATTTCAGGCAAAAAGAGTTAAGGGTGATTTCACTACCAGCTGGAAGCATTTATTAAGCTTGTCTTTGACTTGCTCTTTTCCTGGGTGTTGTGAAGTTAGAAATAGCGTTTTAGTAAAAATTTGAAAAGACTTCTGGGATTGTCTACTGAAGGGAGTTTCTATGTCTGGTGATTTTTCCTACCTCGACAGATTTCCAGATCTGATGGGAAAAAAAGCCCTTCTGAAATATTTGAGTTGTAGATATCCCCAGGGTTTTCCTACGTGGCTCTGGGGCTGGCCACTTAGAAGGCAGGCGGGGTTTCAGTTTGAGAGGAGGAGCTGTGAGACTAACAAGCAGGCGTGGGCCAGGGAAGAGCTGGGCAGGCCCACCTTCTGACAAGGACAGCTCTTCGGTGGCTCCAGTGAGGAAGGCCTTCATGCTTGCCCGCCACCGCCTTCTCTTTGCCCTCATGGCCGCCCATGAGTCCTGTTCTAAGGGTCTGGTTTGCCGTGTGTCAATATCCTTAGGGACTCTGGATGCACAGAATTATTGCTCTTTCTCCACGCTTACCTTTGCCATACTTGGTGTCCCAGGCACTGGCTAGTGCAGAAGGTGAATGACTTATGTTCCGAATCGCCAGCGTCACCGTCTGGCTGAGCAGGGATTCAGTCTGGTGGCTCTCCTCGCGCCCCACCTGGAAGACAGCCTGACAGAAGAAAGCAGGGTGAGGAGAGCTCTTCTCAGAAACCGGGAGATCTGCTTCTGCTGTTGGCTGTGGACTGTGGGGAAAGTCCCTCCCTCAGGCCTTAGTTTTCTTACCTGCAAAGTGGGAAGATGACCTCAGAGGACTTCGTTGAGCCCTTTAATCATGTAATCTTTAATTAAACCCTGAAGCTGGGGAAGGCGTGCAACCTTCCCACCTGTCTAGGGACCGTTTTCCCCATCCTGGAGTGGAACCAGGAACCCCACTAAGAGGTGCTGGAAGCTTAAAGGTCTGTTTTGTTTAGGTTTTTTTTTTTTTTTTCTGGGGAGTGGCGGGGAGCTATGTGAAAAACCTCCCCTGACGGATTTCCTTCAGAGCTTAAGCTAGATGGATTCCCAGCACAAGCCAAGACTTGGGAGCAGGAAAGCAGGATGGGCTTATAGCCCTCACTCGTCAAGGAATTCCCAAGCCAGGAGCCGAGAGGGTTGTGAGAGTGGAGTTGGTGTTTGCCTGTCCCTTCTGTATTCCTCTTCTGACTAAAGGGGAAATGGGAGCCCAGAGAGAAAAAAACAATTGGAAACAGGCCAGAAGCTTCTTCCTCCAGGTTCTCCACGATACCTTATCCTTTCGTTGCTGTATTCACTTGTCCTGGGACATCTCTCCGCAGCTCTGAGCTTCCAGAGCCCCAAGGAGCAGGGCGTGTGCAACTCCGCAGGCACCCTATGTCCAGTCCATACCCTGCACACAGTGACGCCCTGTAATGTCTGTTGAGAAGGACCGATTCGCCATCCATTGCTACTCAAAAATTATCAATCCTACCTTGCACACTTGTGGGTTCCCACAATGTGTTTAATAAATTCATTTTTAGCTTCTACCAAAAGTTTTTTCTTCTTGGTACTGAGGCTTGAACCCAGAGCACCATAAAGCTAACCTCCATCCCCAGCCCTTCTTATTTTGAGACATGGTCTTGCTGAGTTGCCCAGACTGGCCTTGAACATGCAATCCTCCTGCCTCAGCCTCCTGAGTAACTGGGATTATAGATGTGTGCTGCAGCACCTGGTCTTTTTGCTTATTCTTAAAAAAGTTTATATATACATCTGGCAACACTTTGTGGGGAGACCATTGTCTTACTCATTTCTGATTTATACTTGTCATATTTTAAAATGCAAAGTCAAACAGACAAGAGAAGCTATCCCATCTAATTGCCATTTTCAGTTGCCATTTTCATAATCATTGTCCAGCTGCACAGCCAGTGGGCCTTGAGTAGGACCTGCAGTTCTCTTTGGCGCCTCCAATTGCCGAAGCCAGAGCTGCGGGGGGAGGCCCAGGGCCTGGAACAGCTCCCGCCCCATCCCGTGCTTCTCCATGCACAGAGAACATGCCTGCACACAGGCTCTCCTGAGTCGCTTTGGAACCCTTCCAAGGGCAGCCCTGGAGACTGGCCAGGAGGGAGGTGCTCCTGGGAAGGACACATCTTTCAGGAAGCAGAGTCTGTGGCGTGCAGGCACACGCATGTACATGTCTTCAGGGTGGCTGGATCTTCCAAGGTTTCCAGGGCATCTGGAAATCTAGACCTTTTTTATGTGAAATGTCTTGATATTAAAACATCTCATGGACCAAAAATAAATAAATAAAAATAAACCCAAACCACATAAGATTCCGCCACAAACCATGTCTGTGGGCCACTCTTTGCCTCTTCGGGTAAACCTAGCACTCTGTAAACACATTGTGAACAGACATGTGAATGTGCTGACATGTGACTCACCAGGATTGTACATAGCCTATAGTGCTTATCCAGACATGCACGCAGGGTAGGAACCATTATTAAAACCAGACAGACACACAGTCTCTCCTGAGTGTTAATATTTGCACTTTCCAGCTAAGGTGACTGACGGTCAGAGAGAACTCCAGGGTCACAGAGCTGGTGGGTGGCTGCATTAGAACCCCAGGCTGCCTGACCTCAACGCCAGACCTCCCAACCACCACACACACCACCTCCCAGATGCCTGCGTCCTGAATAAGTTATTTTGCGACTTCATTAATCTCCATGAGTTTAGAGGCTGTGTCTTATTGGCTGTTGCCTTTTTGTCATCTATCACTGTACCCAGCAGAAGAGGAATTGCTTGTGGGATGGCGCCCACAGGTACACACAACCCCACGTACAGTCATGGCACGTATCAGCACACACAACCCCACCAGGCCCGAGGACATGTGCACACCCACGCTCCCAACTTTATACCACCATCCCCATCTCCCATCACCCAGAGCACAAGAGCCTGAATTGGACAGTCCCAGGTCCCCCCTTAGAGCCCGTTGCCAACCTTGCCCGAAGCCTTCGCAAATAGTTTCCTGGAAATCTTGAAGCGGCTGTGGTGTTCTTTTTCCCTAACTCAGGAGACAACTCAGCAGTTTTGTTTTTTCAAAGTCTGGGACTCATAAATCTGGAATCTTTTCTTCATTTTTTCCACTAGAATTTTCCTTGGCCGGTTGCCTTTCCCCAGGGCCTTGGCCGGGAAGCTACACTTGGAGCGCCCTCTGCTGGACACCATCCTCCCAAAGGATGGGGCAGTTAGTTGTTGAGGGAAGGAGGGGTCTGTATCAGATTGCTTTACACATGGGGAAACTGAGTCTGGGAGTAGTTGAGAAGGGAGAGGTTGAGGCACTTGGGTTCAATTCAAGTGTGTGCCAATGTGTGTAACCCGTAAGTGATTTTTTTTCATTGTTGAAAATAAAAGAAGAAACAGTTCCCCGGGAGGCAATTGAAGACCCTCCGCTCCCTACAACGTAGGGCCCCTGTGGGAGGCAGATGACGGGGCTTTGGGTACGTCAACTGATTCAATTTTATGCTCGAATACACACAACATTTAGTAGATGAGGAAGCTGAGGATACAGCTTACAGAGAGACACTGGGGAAGTGCTGGGAAGGACAGTGACCGAGCATCTCCCAGGCGCTAGTTACACCGGCGAAGCTCTGTCATTGGAGCTTCACTGCAGTCTTGTGGAGTGGGCAGTTTTGCTTTCGTCTTGCAGATTAAGACAAAGAGGCCCAGTGAGGTCTGAAGATCAGAAAAGGCAGAGGGAAGAGCTGGAATTTTGATCTAAGCCCGCTGTTTTCTTGGCTTTGCAGCCTGTTGGATTTTCCCCACTTGGCTCCAGGTCTGAATTCAGCGGGGCCCAGGGTGGAGCCTGAGGCAGGACACATCAAGGCGAGGGTTCCTCGGTTCTCCTGCTCAGCAGGGGAAGCCCCTCTCTGTGGACTCCTCAGACAGCAGTGTTTGGGAAGGCTTGGAGCTGGGGGCTTCAGAGCTGGCAGTGGAGTCCTGGGACTGGCTGCTGTGCCGTGGTTCCTTAATGAGCAGTGACAGAGGATTGGATGTCTTCATAAATTGAGCCCACGGAAGATTCTCCAGGGCAGGGGGTTTTCTGAAAAAGAAAGTAGCTCCTGGAAGGTTTCTGTATGATTTTTCTTCTTACTAGGACCCTGGTTAGTGACTCAAGGGAATGAAGAACACACTTCATGCAGGATTAGTCACTACCCTCTCTCAGCCTCCTGCCTTTTGCCCTGGTAGAAACGCTCAAAACATCTCACATCTTGCAGGGAAAAAACTAGGCCTTGTATCTTCTTCGTTTTTGGTTGAACTCTTCCTTTGTGGGACCCCGGGGCCCCGTAGGGCTCTGTCCACACCTCCCTGGCTCCACCACCGGACTCTGCTCACCTCATCTGCCCTCTTTGAAATCACTTTAGGTCAGCACATCTAAATCTTGGTCATTAGTGGAGACACAGCCCAGAAGCCACCTCCTCTACTGCATCCAGTAGGAACTATCCTGCTTGTGTACCGTCTGTGGTCCCTGTTCTAGTTCCCCTGATACAATGGATCTTTTGGGACACTACTGGAGTCACCCCTCCTGTGGGTGTGTGCACATGCATGTGTGCAGCTTAGCTGTGTTGTCCTATGGAGAGAGCCCTGAAACCTTCAGCTCTGTCGTTGGAAAACCAGCTTGAAGGAAGATTTGCTGAGGAGAAGGAATGCCTCTCCCTTCCTTCTCAAGTCCACAGAGAGGGGCTATGGGGAGGTCACTTACAGAGACTAAACCGTGTCAATGGTACTTTAAGGAGGAGTGACAAGGCAGACACTTATGTGGCATCTGACAGCTATTGGAGAAATTGGTGAACAGGAGAGCAAAACAGGGAGGAGGTACTTTGCTGGGATCAACTTGAACTCCCAAAGCTGATTTGGGCAAAAGATGCTATTCATTTAGGTCAGAAGTGGGCCACACATGAGAAGAGCTGGTGTGATCTGGGCCTGGTGGCACAGGCCTGTAACCCTAGCACTCTGGGATGCTGAGGCAGGAAGATTGCAATTTCAAACCCAGCCTGTCAACACAGCAACAGTGAGTCCTTGTTTCAAAAATTGGGAGGTGTGGGCCAGGACTAAGCTCAATGTGAATGCCCTGGGCTTAATCCCTAGTAATCTCCGGGCGTGGGGCGAAGCTGGTGTGAAGGCTCTTTGGTTTGGCCCTCAGAGGGAGATGAAGTGAAGGTAGCACTAGATTCCTGAGACAACAGAAGAAGCGGATTCGGGGTGACACAATGCTTGTGTAAGGACAAGAGATCCTAAAACACCCACAGATGTGCCACGTGACAGTTTTTTTGGGACCATTTGAAGCCACCTTACAACAATTGTGGTCAAGTCAGAGCTCTCCTACTCCCTTTCTCCTACCTCTCCTCCCTTCCACCTCCTTCGAGTCTCGGACAGGGCAGAAGGTACAGTTAGCTTAACACTACGGAACTGCACACTTACAAGTGGTTGGGTCACACGTTTCCTGTTGTGCATTTTAAATGTATTGTCACGATTACAAAAGGGAAGCCACAGTTTGAATACCAAGGAGGGAGTAGGGTGGCAGGGATCCAGCCACCTGTGACCTTGTCCCCAGGCACAGGGGTCCTGTCTGTGGCCAGCCCTGGTTGGAACAGTCATTTACTTTGTGTTTTTTGCATTACACAGGATGGAACCCAGAACACACACTGGTAAGGCCAGTGCTCTACTCCTGGACCACCTCTCTTCTAGCCCTGACAAATTGAATTTTAAAACAAGTCTGGAATATTGCTTCTGTATGAGACTGAACATCAATTGGCGAATTGGTTGATGTCATCATGGGACTTTTTGTTTTCTAAGAGCAATTAGAATGCTCATAAAATGCTTGAGTTTTCATTAAAGACAGAGAAAAGACTTCTTGCAGAATAAATTTCTACAGGGGGATAGAAGAGAAAGCTGGCTTAAGAGGGTACAGCATGAGTCTCATTTAATTCGAGGAACAATTCTATTCACTACCGTAAAATGGTCTCCTCATCCGTTATATATCTATTTTTAAGTTGGGGGAGTTTTCTGCTCTTACTTTTCCTGATGCAATTTAACATCGGGGTTCACCAGCGACAAGGCCACGATTGCCTGAGAGCTCAGCTGGGCTTCAGGCTGCAGACTCCACCTTCTGTGGGAGCCTCAGGCCGAGGAACTTAGCATCGATGTGCCTTCGTTGTAAGTTCTTACATGACAATCAAATTCTGGTTCTGAAGTTCACCTAAGTGTCATAGACTTTATACATCCTTGCACAAAATTTTATGCTTAGGATCCAGAGAGGAACAAACTAGGACCCCTGACCTGAGGCTCACAGTGGGATGGAGGGAAACAGTCAAGTCCTCCAGAGACTGTATGTGGTCAGAGGGCTAATTCGGGTGCTACAGTTTTGATTTAGAACGTTCCCTCAGAGTCTCATGTATTTGGAAGTTGAACAAACCATGAAGGAGTCATCCACTGACTAGTTCCATAGCTGAATGTGCTAGCAAGGGGCAGTGTGCTTGGAGGTGGGTCACTTCCAGGCAAGACCTGGAAGGGTGTATTCATGTCCCTGGCTCCTCTCTCCTCTCTCTACTTCCTGGCTGCCTTGCATTGAACAGCTGGCATCCTCCATGCCCTTCTATGATACCATTCTGCCTTACAGCCAACCAACCATAGAGTAAATTCTCTAGAAACCGTGAACCAAACTAAACCTCGCTTCCTTCAAGTTGCCAGTGTTGGGTGTTTTGTCCTGGTGATAGGATGGTAACTCATATAACGGGTGTGTTCTGGAGTCTACAGGCCGGTACCAGGACATCGTCGTGCCCATGGTAAGCGCCCTGCCTGGGCCGTGCACTTCTTTCGCAAAGGTAAGCTCTTCCGGAAGGCTTCTTTGCTTACTCCATTCCTGCTCTGATTATTTCCCTGTTTTGCCGTCTCATTACTTTGCAAGGCAGCCCTGCTGCGAGTATACCGAAGCAACGTCACCTGCAGGACAGTGGCACGCGACACATCCCAGCACGCGGCCGAGGGGGAGCTGTGTGCCATGTGAGCCCAGGTAGCTTCACGCCCGCGTCTCATCCGTCGCGTGCTCATTACAAGACACAATCACTGGCTTTACGATGGCTGTCTGTAAGAGGTGGAATTTATGTTAAATTCATGGAGTGTATGTTGCATCATTTATATAATTATTTTCCCCTTCTTGACATAATTTTATATAACTTTTTTTAAAAAATAACATTTCACCTAAAGTATCTCAGGAAAGTACTGTGCCATAGTTTATTTTTTCCCATTTTATGCAGTACATCGGGATTTTGTGCATATCGCATCGAAATTACAGTCCCTTCCCCTCTCCCTTTTTGACCCTCCCACAACTCCCCCACCCCAACTCCCACTATCACCGCATTTGGTTCTTTTTTTTTTAACATACCATCTCCCTTTCTCCCTCTTACCCTCCCTCCCCTCCTTTCCTTTTCTCTCTCTACAAAGTCCATATTCTTATTTTCTTCCATTTTTTTATGATTTGTTTTTCTCATATTAGAGAAACCATACAATATTCAACTTTCTGGGTCTGATGAATTTTGCTGAGCATCATGGTCTTGAGCTGCATCCATTTTCCTACACACGACTCAAATGTATCATTCTTAACTGCAGAGCAATACCCATTGTGTCTATATGCCACATCTTTATGCAGTCATCTGTACTTGGGCATATTGGCTTCTCCCAAGATTGGCTATCATAAATTGTGCTGCTATACAAAAGACATTCAGGTTATCATTATATCGATCAGATTTCTTAGGCTAAACTTACATCAAAATTCAAATGAATGAATCACTACCTTAAATGAACTTAAGTCCATATCTCAAAAGTATATCACACATAAAGCAATAAATATAATCAGTCACAGGTTGAACTAATAGCTGACTAAGTTCTTAGCTAATGAACTAAGGTTACGTGATATTTTATCTTTACCAATCAATGACACTTTAGGGAAAAGACACTCAAGAATCACTTATTTACCAACTCTTACTGTTTTTAGAACTATTAATATTCCAAATCAAAACCACTGCCTCTGCCACTCTTCCCGCAGCTAAATATCATACACATCAAAATAGGTTCACAAATTAAGATTTTTATACCAATTTCCCATATTGAATATAATTATTATGTTTTACACACTAATATACTAATAAAAATAATAATTATGAGGAGACGTTTCACAGATTTTATGAGCTGATACTGTTCTGGTGGGGTACCAATAGGATGACTGATGTTTATTTTTTTGTTACACTTTACTCTTTAGATGTTTTCTTTCCTCCATGTTCTTTGTATTGCTTGGCTCTCTGTCTCTCTCAAAGATTCCTTCAAGTATTTTCTGCAATGCTGAGCTAGTGTGTGCATATTTCTTTAGGAATTCTTGGTCATGAAAAAATTTTGCTTGCCCTCTAATTTTCAGAGATAATTTTACAGATATAACAACCTGTGTTGATACTTGCTGTCTTTAAGGCTTGGAAGATTTTGCTCCAAGTTCTCCTGGTCTTTATAGATTGCATTGAGAAATTTGTGGTAATTTGAATGGGTTTGCCTTGGTAAAATAGTATCTGTTTTTCTCCTGCTTTTAAAAATAATTTTCTCTTTCTGTTGTATTTCTGAGGTTTTGATATGATTTGCCATGGTAATTCTTTTTGCTGGCTGAGTTATTTGGTGTTCTATAAACTTCTTGTAACTGAAACTTAATTTCTTTTCCTAGATTTGGGAAATTTTCTTGCATGATTTTAGTGAATAAATTCTTTATGCCTTTGCTACTGTCTTCTACTCTTTCTCTCACCCATAATTCTGAGATTGGGTCTCTTTGAATCATCCAACAGCTGTTGTATCCAGCCAGTTTATTCTTGTATAATTTTGGAGTTGTGCCTAATTATAGCATTTGTTTCCTCAGCCTTGTCTTCAAGGTCTGAAATTCTGCCTTCACAATGTTCGAGTTGGCTTCCTCTGCTTTCAAATGTATTTTTCATATCCTGAATTTCAGCTAGATTACTTTTTAAAATTTCCACTTCTTTATCAAAATGTTCCTTCATATCTTGTATTTCCTTGTTTATCTCAGCCAACTTTTTATTTGTGGCTTCTGTACGCTCAGTAAGCTTTGTATCCATTAGGACCACTATTTGTTTGGTAACTTTCTCTTTAAGCCCATTGATCATTGCTTGCATTTCTTTGAAAATATCTTGTTTGAACTGGCTGTTCAACTCATTTATTTTCTTTTTGACCTCCTTCCCTATGAGTTCTACTCTTTCAGTGCTCATAACATTAGTTCCTAGGGTCTTAGGTATTTCTCTGTGTGTGTCCTGTTGCCTTGCCTTCTTCCCATGTTTCTGTTGTTGAGGGTCTTCACTTTAAAGGCCTTGCCAAGATTTTTTTTTGAAAAGGTGTGAGGTTGTGTGGGAGGAGCTGAAATTACTCTGAGTTCTGTGCTTGGAGTAGGCAGTGAGGAAGGACCTAACAGCCCAATGGCCTCTAAGGTGTCATGATCATAGCCAGCCCCACCAGCAAAGCTTTTCTACCTGTCCTGGCTTCCCTCCCATGAGGGTGGGGTTCTCTGCCCTCAGAGGTGCTCCCACTACTACCTGAGCAGTACAGGGGGCTGGTGGCTTTTCTCTCTTTTCCACAACTGTCTCTTGTACCAGTTTCTTTCTAGGCACTGTTTAAGAGTGACCCCCCAAAACCCTGATGTGCTCTTATGATCTTACTTTTACTCTGAACAGTTCAGTCTCAGGCTTTTCAAAAAATAAAAAAGGCTCCTTCTTACATCACTGCCTGTTATGGCTGCCAGCGCTGCTTCTGGTCTAGGTTCTGGGAGGCCTGTTTTAGGGGGAGCTCACGTTGCATTTTCAGTTTACACTACCCACAGGCTCATTTTTTGGAGTCTGGGGCTACCAGCTGCTACTAATTCCCACTTTTCCTAGATTCATGCTTACCTTGGTCAGAGGTCTCAGGCTTCAAGCTTTCCTTAGTCTGCGGATGCCAGCAACTCAGGGCCACACTCAGTTGGCCTGATCATCTCAGTTGGTGGCTTCTTGGGCTGCTGTTTCCTCTGCTTCTTATGGGTCTTTAGGATTTCTGACCTTTCTGTGGCCTCCTTTCAATTGCTGGGGCGCTCCTTCCTCTCCTAGCTAAGTTAAACAGGCAATTTTTAATTATAATCTCAACCTTTTAGGTGAGTTCCCAAGGAGACATTACATAGCTCTGTTACTCGGCTGCCATCTTGACCAGAAGTCTTCTGTGCATTACCTTATGTACCATAATTTTAGACTCATAGATCTGATTACTTGGCTTCTCCACATGGGCATCTCAAGGTCTCTCAAATGTAACAAGGCCCCCACAGAAATCCTTATCTTTCTCTGTATTATTTTGCTGTGAACCAAGTGACTCAAAGCAAGAAAGATTTATATTCTCACAGTTATGGAGGTTAGATGCTCGAAACCAAATGTCTGCGGGACTGAGTCTTTCTAAGGGCTTTGAGGGATGAACTTTGAGGGACAGTCTTATCCACATCTTTCTCTTTGCTTTGGTGACAGCTGGCGACTCTTCTCACTGTACATGCCTCATTCCGGCTCCTGCTTCTGACGTCATATACCTGTCATCTCGCCGGTGTCTGAGTCTTTACAACATGATATCTGCTCTGTGAGTCTCAGTCTCTGTCTCTGAAGTTTTCTTTTAGAGGGACACCAGTCCTTTTGCAATAAGGGTGCTCTGTATTCCAGAACCACTTCATCTTAGCCTAATTGCATCATCAACAATTTTATTTCCAAATAAGGTCACATTATGAGGTATGTGGGTTAGAATTTCAACATACATATGTATATTTGGGGGGGCAGTTAAACCCATACCTTCTTCCTTTCTCATTTTGCTAAATTTGCACCTTCTCCAATCTCCCAAAGCTGTGTAAATGACACTGGTCGTTGCAGCTCAAGCCAACAATCCACACACACAAAAGTTTTTAACTTTTCTGATTTTATTACCCTATCCTGCCTCCCTCAGCCCATTCTTTCTGCCGCACCACTCGAATGATTCTGAATCCACCTATATTTCTTCATCTTCATTTCTATCATCGTAGTTCAGGCGACTATCATCTCCAATCAGAACAGCTGCATTAGCTGGTCTCTATGTTGGCCAGGCTGATCTGGAACTTGCAGTTCTCCTGCCTCAGCCTCCCGAGTACCTGAAATTACAGGTACGCACCACAACACTAGGCTACATCACTTTTTTTTTGACCCATCCACTCCAACTTCCTTACCATTTCCTGAGCCACTGGGTATATACCATCACTAGCTTCCCTTCTAGAATGTTCTCCCTCAGACCTGCATATGGCAGGTCCTTCTCTTGAGAATGTCACCTTCAGTGTCACCTTTTCTGGTGACATTTGATACACTTTCCCTGCCAACCCAATGTAAAGCTTTTCTGTCACAGATCTTTCATGATCTCCAAGGAATTTAGTAAATATTGTTTTTTAAATTTAGGTAGTTTTCTTTTATCACAATTACGATCTCCATGAGAGGAATGACCTTGTCTACCTTTATTGCACCATCTAGAACTGTGCCTGGATGTAGGAGGCACTCAATAAATGTTTATTTAATAAATAATACTTCACAGAACTCTGTGTATGAGCTTTTGGGGGGGGGGAATTTATATAAATAATTCAAAAGGAAGAGGATTATTAGATCAAGAGATAGAAACACAGTTGATCCTTAAAAGTACTGTCCAATTGTTTTGCGAAGGTTGGTTTTTATTTGTTAGGCAAACTTTTGAATCCTCAGTGCAAGGTAGTGATTTCTGGTATGTGGGGGAGGAAAGGAACCCATGAGGAGGAGTCAAAGCCACAGCCCCCGGGGGAGTCAGGGAACTAGCAGCCCCAGCAGCTGTCACAGCAGGCCCGCAGGAGGGTGGCAGCTGGGCTCAGAGGGCCAGGTGGCCAGGGGATAGGACGGGACATGAGGTTGTTGGAAACCTGGGGGAGCAGGACTGCTGGTACCCCAGGTCTTCAGCTCAACAAGGCCTGTCCCAGTGTTCCTCTGGGAAGCCAGGAGAGACTGGAAGCCAAAACATAATGGTTAGGGTGAGATCGGGGGCTGATGGCCCCTTTGCAAAAACTCTTTGTAGGTGGGAGCTCGTTGATGTGGGACAGTGAGTGAGTTTTTATCATAATATCAGTTATTATTAGCACCTCATACTTGAAACCCCAGGAACAGAGACTTGTTTGGCCTGGCCCACCCCGTGTCACTGTGCTTACCTCCTGGCCACTAGAGCGAGAGTCATGGCAGAAAGACAAATGCTGCATATTGTCACTCTTGCGTGGAAGTAGAAAGCTAGAGGCTGGAAAGGGTGAGGAAAATGGGGACAGAGGGAGACCGGAGAACAGGTGTCAGAGTCCAGTTAGACAAGAGAAGTAAGGTCTGCAACACGGTAAATGAACACAGTTTACTATAATTTATAAAAAATTAGAAGAGGGGGATTTGAAAGTCTCCCAAGTAATTGAATGATACATGTTCCAGAAGATAGAGACGCTGATTACCCAGATTGGATCATCATACACTAGATGTGTGTACTGGAGCGTCACACCATACTACACACATAGGCACAATCGCTGTGAGTTAATTAAAACTGAGGAAATGGGAAGGAAGAGAAAAGGAGAAAGTGTAGGGACGACAGTTGCTAGGAACATTGCTAAAAGTGTGAAGCAAGAAAAAATCCTTAAGAACACATAAATAATTAAATAAACTAACTAAAGTGACAATAAAATGCTGGCCATTAGAAGGACAGTAAGGGAAATTGCTACAATTATACAAAACACCAACATGAGCTAAAGAACTATAACAGAAAAGTAAAAAGAGAACAAATTACTTCAATGAAAGCAAAAATGCTAAATTCAGGCATCAGGAAGAAATGCAGGTGGGGGGTTTTCACATCTTGGTGGTGGGGTGGCCAGGATCATGGAGTCAGGAGGGCCACTGGTATTCAGTAGGTGGCCACTCAAGTACCCATGGAGTTCTCTGCTAGACTTCTGCCCGCCAAGTCATCAGGCAGTTGCCACCAGGATGGAGAACCTGAGGGCACTAGTTTTTCAACCACCCTTTCTCTGCCACCTCCTTGTGTGTCTTTCTGTCAGGTGCTGGGCCCTCGCTGGGTATATGACCTCCTGTTCTTCCTTCTGGACCATCTTCAGTCAGCCGGGCCATTCCTAACACACACACACACACACACACACACCCCTCCAGCCAAACAACTCCCTCCTGATCTCCCTCACCAGACAATTCTGATATCTCTGGTTTCATTTGTTGGAAGTGTTAACTCTGGCTACCTAACCCCTCAGGTTCTGGTCTTTGACTGCAAGCATTGCCCCTGTTAGGCTCACCTGGCAGGAGGAGGCACAGGCTGTCCGTCAGAGGAGACAGGAAGCTGGTGCCATGCTACTGACCCTCTGTGTGGCAGAGCCCTGAGTGAGTCCTTGCTCTTCCCTGGGCCTGGCCACTCATCTGTGAAATGCAGAGGGATTGATTAGATGAGCTCTATGAGTCTGCAAACATCAATACTTTATGAATTTAAGTAAGTTGTTCACAAGAAAAAATGTACTGAATTTTCACTTGTGATAGGCTGGTATAGATTATTAGCCAATCACAAGGTACTCTTCCTGTGCTAGCTACTGTGTCCACTATTTTGTACACATTATCTGGATTATTATTATTATTTTGAGGCAGGGCCTTGCTTTGCAGTCCAGGCTGGTTCTAAACTCACTTTGTAGCCCAGGCTGGCTTTGGACTCATGACAATCCTCCTGCTTCAACCTCCCAAGGGCTGGGATTACAGCCGTGTGCTGCCATGCCCATCTTAGGCCGTGCTGGGGAATCAAACTCAGAGCTTATCTGTATTATATTATTTAAGTATCACAGAACTCCTCCAACTTGGGATTATTCCAATTCCATTTTTAGGTGTAAAAACTGAGGTTTAAAGAAGTGAGGAGGTGTTTCCCAGACTATTAGTGGTGCCTCATAGCAGAAGGGGCACTGGACTGTCATCAGGGCACCCGCCCCCACCTTGAGTAGCCCTCATCACAGGCCTGGAAAGGGGAGCCTGGCCTCTTCTTAGATGTCCCCAGCACCAGGATGCTTGTCCATTCCAGAGAGCTCTACTCTCTTTGGACGATTCTGGCTCTGAGAACATGCTTCTTCCCAGGGAGCCAAAGTCTGTTTCTCTGTAACTTCTGCTTGTCTGTGTGCTGCAAAAAACACTGAGCTGAGAGTCAGAAGTCGTGGGCTGTGAACCAGCTCTCAATTAACAGCACCAGAACCGCAGGCAACAGCTCCTCAGGGCCTCGGCCCTCACAGGTGAGAAGCAAGGGGTTGAGTGAGATGAGCCCCACGTCCTCCCTGGTTTGGACACGTTAGGATTATATAATTCATGACTGTGTACGTAACATACGCATATCTGATTATAGGGACGGAAACAGTGGAGGAGTGCACACTGTGTTCCAAGGAATAGGTCTGTTTCTGCCAACATGTCTGTGCGGGTGGTGAGCCTGCCAGCTGAGAAGAATCCAAATATTCTCAGAAATGAAGTTCTCATCTTGTATTAAAACCAATCCTCTTGTCTGCTTTTCTTCTTTGACCCTCTCTTCTTTGTTCTTTCTTTCCTCCTTCCTTCCCTGCTTCTCTCTCTCTCTCTCTCACTCTCTCTCTCTCCCAAGGCATAACAAAATGTTTTAATCTCATAATCAGAGTTGGAGATATGTCCCTGGCAATACATTTCTTGTGTTGTATTAATACACAGAACGAGTTTCTTGTCAGGAGTAGTGGGGGGAATCCATGGAAACTATCCAGATTAATTTTAGACCTTCCAAAACTTGACTGTTAACTTCCTGGCTCTGGAGATGAGGGCTTTCAATCACGAGGTCCCTGTTGGGACTTCTGGGGGCCTCTGACATAGGATGCATATGTGTGCTTTGTGTGTGATGTGCGTTTTCCTGGGGAAAATGGTCTGTGGGAGAGCAGAGCTGCTGTGGACAGTGGAGGTAGGCCTTGGTGTCTCTAGGAGATGGTCTGACTGTGGTGTTCTCTGTGTCTCATGTCACAGAACACCAATATCAGAAAAAAACGGATCCAGAGCAAAAAAGAAAAAAAAAAGTCTACTGCGTGATCATGTTTGAGCAGAAAATAAAAACAAGGACATTATACAAAGCACAAAAAAATGACCAAGCATCCTCCATTCCCTGCTAACGCAAGTGCTGCTTCCTCTCTCTCATCTGGGAAAGAATCAAGATGCCCCATGCTAGGCTCTCCTACTTCTTAACAGGATTCAGTCTAGAGCAAAGGTCCGCTTCTTGAAGTTTCCCAAAATGATCTACCGCTGCCTCCGGCGTGCCCTGTCCATACTTATTTCTTTGAACCTTATCGAGGACATGAGTTGTGCTACATTGAGAGAACAGAGCAGTTGCAACAGAGATCTACGGCCTGTGAGGTCTGAATCGTGTAGAGAACTTTTAATGTGCACAGAACTTTGCCAACCCCACCATAGGTAAGCTGGCGGTGGTCTTAAAGCCAAGTCCTCCACTTGGATTCCAGATCCCACCCACCCAACTTCCTCCAGGACATGTCTCTAACAAGCTTCTTTTCTCTCTTGTGACATTAATTATTTACTCTTGACTGGGTCATTCCCTTCGTGCATCAATGTATGATTTCTTCCATCTTACCCTTTTATCAACTCTAGCTCCCCAAAGCAGTTCTTTCTCCTCATATTCATTCTTAAATCTACTCTAGAAGGCTTCTGTCTCCATTACTTCACCTTAATTGTTTTTGTTGAAGTCACTGGGATTAGACTCGAAAGCCAAATCGCCATCTTCTTTCAGTAGCATTTGATACAATCCAACACTTGCCCCTCTAAAATCTCTTAGGTTTCACATGGCTTGCAGAACACCCGATTCTTGGTGTTTCTTGCAACTCAGTAGGACCTCCTCTGACAAATTAACACTGGGACACACCAAAGGTCTGTCTTTGGTCGTTCATTTTTTTCTCCTTTAACTTTATTCACATTCCCTTAGTGATCTCAGCCAGCCAAGGGGCTTCAATAGGCTCATGACGCTCAGATTTACATCTTCAGCTCAGACCACTCTCTTGAACTCAAGAACTCTGTGGCCAGTTGCCATCTCGACTTCTTCACTTGAATGTGCCACGGGCCTTTGCTAAAGCACAACACCTCCAAACTGAACTCACGACTCTACCTCCCTGCAACCTGTTCCCTTTGCAGCCTTCCTTCATCAATGGTGAATCCATTTTTCCAGTTGCTCTGGCCAAATCTTCATGTCATCCTCATTCTTTGCGTTCTCTCACATTCACTTCCAACTGGTCAAGAGAATCTGGGTAATGTACTTGTAAGACACATCCAGAATCAACTGCCTTTCAATACTTGCCTCTGCTACAAGCCTAGCTGTGACACCATGGGATCTGGCCTAGTCATTGCAGTAGTCTCTCAACCTGTCTTTTTACTTCTGTTCTTGCCTAATTTCAACGCAGCAGTTAGAATAATCCTTTAAGATATGATATGATAGATGATAGATCAAGCTACTTCTTTGTCCAAAACCTTACAATGGCTCCTATTTTCTCCTGAATAAGGACAAAGCTCTTTCCATTGGTTTATGCACCTGTTACCCTGGCTGTCTTGCTTTCCCTGCAGCACACCAGCATGCTCCTGCTTCAGGCTCAGGGCTAAGATACTCAGGAGTGCCTCAACACTCATCCCCAAGCTGGCCAAGTGGCTCATTCTTCCATGCCCCGCAACTCCTTGCTCAAAGTCTCACTGTTATGGTTTGAATCTGGAACGTTCCAGACTCAGGGATCATAGGAATGGGATATCTACCGAGCCTCTTGTGTTGGATGTGGTGGAATATCTATGGAAACACGTGCTGTTAAGAGGTAGGGTCTCGTCAGAAGGAGTGGGACACTGGAACTTGACCCAGAAAGGGCCAATTATTGGGACAAGAGCTGGAAGGGTAACTCTGCCCTTCCTCCCTCACTTGGTTTTCTGCCTGCCACGCCACGAAGAGATTTTCTCCAACTAGACCTCCATCATGTACTTCCACCGCTGCCAGCTGCCCATGAATTTACTGTGTGAGACCATCTGAAACTGTGAGCTAAAAATAACCTTTTCTTCTTTAATTTGTGGATCCATATTTTTGCTGGATGTATTGTAGGGGCTGGAAAGAAACACAAAACATGACTATGGCCCAGAGTTCCTCAGTGAGGGTGCCCTCCTCAAGCTTGGCTCATTGTCATCAACTCTACATATATTTTTTTTAAGATTAGAATTTCTTCAGCTTTAACTATTTGCATGCCAATCTGAGTTTTGCCCTAAGAACAATATATATTTTATTAACTTAATAGTTTTCCACAGAATTACTTTCTGAAAAATAAATTCATTTAAAAATTATATCACAGCTTTTATGTGCTAGGTCAATTCTTATTAACACTTAATAAAATAAGTAATCTATTAAATAAGTATGTAGCTATAAGATATTCATCTCTATTGCCTGAGATGATCTTGCTTACGGCTATGATTTGACTCTGGACTGTCCCCCAAAAGCCTCATGGATGTAGTAGGATACCTATGGAACTAACTGTGTGCTGTTGGAAGGTAGGGCCCAGCTGGAAGGGGTAGATGCTTGGGGTTTGACCTGGAATGATTGTGTCAACTTGTTGAGACTCAGGGGTGCCCACAGCAGAGCGTTCAGGTGTTTGTTATTGATTTGTGGGCCAGAAAATGAGGGAGGGGGAACCCACTCTGGGGGTTGGGGGCAGAACTGACAGCTTGAACTAAGCAAAAGAACAAGAAACATTATAGCTTCATCCTGGGAAAGCTTCCTGCAGACCCACTTGGTTCCTGCTTGACTTGGCAGCTCTCCAGGCTCTACCAAGTGCCTTCACCATTGCAGTGAGACCTTCTGAAACTGTGAGGTAAAATAAATCTTTACTCTTAAGTTAGGGATGTTGGGTATTCTCTCCGAGCAACAATCAAGCAAACAGGACACTAGCCTATGATTTTTTCTTCATTACAAAGGGCTTCCCACGCTGGCTACCTTCTCAGATCCCACTGTCCTCCTCTGGAAAACCTAGGGCAGTACCTCTAGCTGCCTCCTCTGTGTGCCCTCACACTTTTAGACAGAAATGCATAACCCAGTTTTGGATGCTTACAAATGTTTGGTTTATTTTCTATTTCGCATCATAAGATTTTAAAATATCTTCCCTGAGTTAGAGAGAAAAGGGATATTCAGTTGTTCAACTTCATTGTTTTACAGGTTATCAAAGAAATTAAGGGTCTTATCCTAAATCATTGTCAAGTAAGAGCAAAACCAAGTCAAGACCTTGGGTCTTCTAATCCTTCAGTCTCAGGGGGATCCACAAAACACTTACTGAAGCCCCATAATGTGCCTGGCATTGTGTCGAGCACAGGAGCTGAGAGTGAATAGAAAGACTTGGGAGATGTCAGCATGCAACTTGCAGGATACTCAGAAACTCACATGCCACATGAATGAGTCTGTATTATGAAGTAAGTCACTGAAGGGCAGAAGTGACTTGGAGAGCAACGTTGAATAGGGCCCAGCTTGACACGGCACGTCACCCTGAGGAGGTATGCTCAAATGCTTGGGAGTTAGATGAGAAGCTGGGCAGCCCCACTAACCCCACCAGAGATGGTGATTAAACCTAGAGCCTTTGGACTGAGCTATATTTATTTATTTATTTTTAAAATTGAGACAGGGTTTTCCTAAATCTTTAAGTTGCCCAGGTGGGGCTTGAACTTGTGATGCTCCTGTACCAGCCTTCCAAGAGTGCTGGGATTACAGGTATGTACCACAATGCACGGCTTGAGAGATGTTCTACATGGTGCCAGACTAATTCTTAAACCTGTGTTGTCATTGCACTGGAGTTTAAATAAGGTCATTGTGGCTTGTCCTACTTGTCACCATACTCAGAAGGTGGGCGGCCAAGCCACTCAGTGAGTTTCCTGCTCCAGAAGTAGTTCTAGCGGTTTCCACATCCTGTGATCAGCAAGGTGACAGGTGGCTTGTCAGGCTTGCTATGGGGGAGACCCTTTCCCTTCCCAGACAGAGCTTGGGTGTCTAGGACATCTGGTTATTTTTGCCAAGGGAATGTCTACAATGTGAGCTTTGCCAGAGAGAGAGAGAGAGAGAGAGAGAGAGAGAGAGAGAGAGAGAGAGAGCACAAGTGAAAAAAAGCAGTCCTTAGCTCTGGAAGTGGAAACCTTAGTGTTGTTACGACGCCCGTTGTAAGACCTCATGTGGCTTCACCTAACTGGTAAAATGCCCATTTTTCAAAATGGATTTCTTTTTGTCCCCAAGTCACATCCAGAGTTTGTGTTTCCTTGTGGTCGGAGGCTGGTTAACCTATGTCTAAGAAATTCCAACGACATCCTGCCTTTATCTTAGAAAATTAAGCCTAATAAACAGTGTGATGTAGTGTAGAAAAGTTTAGATTGAGAGGAAGCCGTCGAGTTTGACTTAAGGTTCTGCATTTTAATAGAACAGGACAATTGCTTCCCATTTCTGAGCCTCTGTTTCTGCATCCGAAACAGGGAAAATAATAATTCTTGTACCTCTTGAGAGTCTTGAGATAGGAAACGAGGCTATCCGTGAGAACTTTTGTTTTGACTTCTCTTTTGGAAAGCTCAAAGTGAGGCTCAGGGAGAGATGCGGTTGGGCCTGGAACAAAGGCTTCCTGACTCCTACTCACTTTCTTTTCCCCAGGTTGCTGCGCTGGGGCTCATTTTCTGGTAGAGCAATTACTGGCAAGAGCAGTTCCTGGGGACATGAATCCGTGCTGGGAGGGAGAGGAAGGGAGGAGCATAGCGGATCTCCCATCAGGGGTAGGGAGAGGGCAGGGGATGGGGGAGGGCAAAGGTAGACTCCCCTACCTTCTCAGTGTGCCCAGGCGGAGGGTTAGGCCTCCTAGGGCGAGAGCCTCCTACTCCTGCTTTCTCCCCATCTCAATTTGCCTGTCTTTGAGTGATTGGAGTTGACCTAGCATAAAATAACATGCTTTTTAGTGCATTTCAAAAACCAAGTGAAGCTTTAATGATCAGTTTTCTGTTGCTTGGTATTTTCTTTCAAGCAAAGGCCATGTTTTTGTAAGACACTCCATTTCAATGGGGCTATTCTTTTGGCCCCAGCAAACATTCCTGAGTGGTAGGTTCTAGGAGGTGTTCCAGTTTATTACATTTGGTGTCAAATAACCTTGGAAGAACCGTCTTTATGCCCCCCCTTCCCAAAACCATGTTATTTTAGAAAGTCACAACCTTAACATAGTTCTTTAATGAAAGCAAATGCCATTAATTCTAAGGAAAGTGAGCTTTCCAAATAAGAACAGCTGTGAATGCTAAAAAAAGAAAGAAAGAAAGAAAACAAAAACAAAAAACAAAAAACAAACAAAAAAAAAAACAAAGAGGAACACCAATAATAGGAGTCTGTAAGTGAAAACCACACAGAGTGGAACTTCTTCAGATATTTTCACAGCCATTTAAAAAGATATCTTCAGCAAATTCATCTAAATTAGCTAAAAATGCTCCGCACGATGCACAGGTGGTGTCTGTGGGCCAATATTCAATCCAGGTTGAGGAATCCAAAGGATAGATGTACCTACCAAGAGAAAAATGGAAACACGTGTGACGACAGCCACACTAGAGGGAAACTGTATTTGATTTCTTTAGGAAGAGCCCAGTTAGGAGCAAGAGTCCAGGTGCCCAGCTGTTGGCCATATTTTTTGCAGCAGCATGGGAAAAGGTTATGGAGCTGCTTGGGACTTCCATGGCTCAAGGTAGGAATGATATCTGTGTCAAGGTCTATTTTTTTAATAAACAGATAATAAAATGCATAGTTAAATACTTTCTTCTTAAGAAAACAGAAGAACATGTGAGAGGGCTGGTGTGGTGGTAGGGGAAGGTCACCCTCGGGAGCAGTCACTGGGTGGCTTAGCCCTCAGCTAAGTCCTCAGCTGTTCGGATGGTTTTTGGTAGCACTTTGGTATAAACTCTGATTTCTTTATAAGGGTTTGTTGGGCAACAACAGCGGGGTGTAAGAGATATACAAAACACTGTAGTTAGGAGTACACTCAATTTTAGAGGGAAGAACAGCAGCTAAAAAAATACTGACGGCTTACCTGAAACTGAAATTGTGCTTTATCTGGAGAGCTTCTTTACCCATAATTAAATACTGTCTTCCCTTCACCAGGGCAGCGTTAGTACAGGTCGTCTTTTTGATGAAGGTAATTTCAGAGCCTTTCTCAGCAACAGCTTCTCCTGAGAGACACACAAGAGAGCTGATCACATTTGTGTTTTGAAGTGACAATTATAAGCTCTCTCCAGCTGTCCAGTTCCTCATGGCTACTCAGAGGTCATGGCTACGAGACAGTGGCAGTACCAAATGGTTAAGACTTCAGAGTCAGGAGCCAGATTGTCTAGGCTAAACTTCTGCTGTGTCACTTCCTGGAGTTTCACCAGTGTGGCTCTGGGTAAATGATTCATGCTCTCTGTGTAAGAGTTCATTTTCCTCATCTGAAAAATGGGCACGATAATAAAGCCCACCCTTGCAGAGTCGCTGTGAGAGTAAACGGGCTAAGTTCAGGTGGTTAGAATATAGTAATAATCCTACAAGTGTTTTTATTATTATTTTAATCCTCATGTTATTATATAAAAATATAAAATAATTGGCAGCTGAAAATGGACAAGGTTGTAGGCAAGGACAAGATGCAAAAGACTTAGAAATTTTTGCAAAAAAAAACCTTTGGTTTTCCCAAAGGACTCAGAAACAGCCAAGAAGCCTGTTCCCAAGGTGGCCTGTTGAAACCTGTTTACCTTTAAACCTTTAATTCTGCTTACTCGTTGCCATCAGAGTGAGGAGGAAATGAATGCTAGGCCTTGGGCATAATGAGTGCTCTACCACTGAGCTAGGCCCCTCGGCCCTCCCTCACTTTTTTATACCTGTATTTCTAAGACACTGTTTCACTTCACCTGTCAGTCTCCTCAGGTAGACTGAACCTTTTTGGAGGCAGGGACTGTGTCTGACTCGTTTCTACAGAGACAGGGCTGACAGCTACCTATAAAACTATAATAGAGACATCATAATTGTTAAATCTTGAAAAACTTTTGACCCTGTCAGTATATCATGTGTAATGGTTCCTATGTAGATGAGAAACTCTTATTAGTAACATAAATTCTAGCTACACATTAGTTCAATGTTTTCAAGGAGTTCAGGCTGTTCCTATAGCCTTTTGTTATAGAAACATATGGATCCTATTCCCAGCACTATCTGCTATTTCAGCCCTTGTCCTAGTAAGCAGTGTGGCTACAAGGAGCTTTACGGTTTTTTAAAAGAACTTTTTGTTGGAGGGAGCTCTCAACCATACTCAGAAGACAACAAAATAATCAATTAGTTCATCTTCAACAACCACAAATCATTTTTTAAAAAAATCTATATCTTCACCTGCTCTAAGTATCCAATGTTTTAGGAGAAATACCAGTTTGTTTTTATCCACAAGCTACACGGTTTACCCTTGATTCTAATGGTCATTTAATGGCAACGATTTTTGTGTTCGTAGTGTTTGGTGTTTTGATATTTACATAAACTTAAATTCATAATAAGAATTACAAGTGAATACCCAGAATGAAAAAATAAAATATGCAAAAATTGCCTAATATTTCTTACTAAGGCAATCTCTGAATCCCTGTTGGCGTGGAAGGCATCTGATGCCAGGCTACATTCACAACAGCCTGAAATGTCTTTTGATACTGTGCAAGAATTGGTACAAAATAAAACAAACAACATGGGGGTCAGAGACATAAAAAACAAACAAACAAACAACATGTATTTCTGGAATAAAAAAAGTGCTGTATTTCCTCAGTTAAAAAAAAAAGATGGCTTATTTATGGCTTGTGATGTGGACATTGGATGCAAACAGTCCTTGAAGTTGGTTGGTGGGAAGATCAAAATGCTAACCAATTATCTGACTCCTCAGAATGGCAATCAGATTTCACGTAAAGAAACTTTGTGATCATAAGCGAGGAAAGGAAGAACTTCACAAATCAGCTTTAGACAGTGGAAAATTCAAAATAGTAGAAACCAGGAAATAATTTTGTCATTGTTGATGAAGCAGATAAAACTCTGGAGAACATTATTAGAATTTTTGACCCTATCTGATTAAAAATAATCAGACATTTTAAGAACCTGATAGAATTTCAAGGGAAAAATGCTGTAATAAGTTACAGTAATTTACACATATGTATTTACTGAAATGAAAAAAAAACAGTGTTCTGGAGTATATAAACAAGGTGCTAAGATAAATCTCAATCATTATTGAATGATTTAACTGTTTAAAAAAACTGATTTTAAATAACTTAAAATGAAAGTTGAAGGCTTTGAAGACTGCTTTTGGTTTTGTTGCTGCTAAGTTTAGGAGGATGACTGAACGGCATATCCCACTGTTCTGCTGAGGTTTGAGATAAAAAGATTTGACAAGAGGCATTTATATGAATACTTTTAAAAAGATAAATCAAGTGTAATATAAAACTTTATTAAGGCAGACACCTGGCTGTCTTATTCAAGTTATATCTTCTGTGTCTAGCATATATAATCCCATGTACATAGTAAGAACTGAATATTTATTGAATAAAAAAAAGTGAACCCTTACCCGCTTTGTAGACATCCAGAAGAGTTGCAGTGTACTTAACAAAAACATTTTCTTCAGTGATGGACGTGATGCTAACTTTATAAGCTGGTGACAAAGCAAAACAGGACAAAAATTAAATAATTCAAGCCAATGGCCACTTATGCCAAGCCAGAACTTATCAAATAGTTGAGATGGAGGCCCAACAGCTAATGTGATCACTCTTCTCCCAAGGCCCCTTAGTCCAACTATCAGAACCAGGAGCCCTGACCACAGTTACACAACAGGAAGATTAGGATAAGAGCCACAGCAAATGAAACAACAGAACATGAAACACACAAGGTAAACTCACGTTAGATGGAAAGTTCAGATGGGACTCCGTTAACATGGGAGCTTTTAGAGAACTCCTTCCTTCTCCTACGTGGTCACAGAGGGGCCCCCTGTCAGCCAGGCCTACCATGTGAGCCACCCCGATTCTTTGCCTCGCTGCCTCCTGTGGCTCCACCCTGGCTGTACTGTTAATAGGATTCTGTTCTCACTTATGCTTCCCTGGATGAGCAACCACGTGACATGAGCCACCCTCAATCCTGTTCTGGAAGAGTCAGGTGTTGATGTTGGGCGCATGGTGTATTCGAACTCAGTTCTGGAATAACAAGCTTTCAGGGAATTATCCCTTCTCTTTTGCTTCATAAAATAAGTCTATTTCGGTTTTGCTTTTGAGAGGGTTGAAAAGAAAGACATTATTTACTTCTGAGATCCTTCCAGGCTATGAGTCCATTCCAGATACATCAACAGATAAATGAATAAAAGACCGAGAGGCGAGCACACCATGGCAGACTCAAAGGTTATGCAAATTGGTGGCTTAAAAAGTACAAAAATGTCTTAAATTTTAGATATACACGTTTTGGTCATGGACGTGGGCAATATACCTCCTATGTGGGTAAATGCTGAGAGGAAATTATTTTATTTTGTTTTCATTGTGCTATTCTAATAACAGCATAGTCTCTGACCAAAGCCAGCCAAGTCTACTCTTGAAATTAATACAATAAATCCCAGTTGCACTGATTCTCTGTGTTAAGAGAGATCTCTAACACTTCAGAGTTAAATAGTTCTAAAATGAGGGGGAGCTGAAGTTCAGTGAAATTTACTAGGACAATATAGAACTTTCTTCAGGTCGTGATGTACTTAAAAAACCACAGTGTGTTGGCTAGATCAGTTTATTAGCTTTTTTAAAAAAATCAAGATGAATTCAAAGGAAAGAAATATTGTACAATATATAAAATTTATTCTGATGGCTGTCTTTCCATTAAGGGGCTTCAGGAGATTATGATGAAAATGCATTCTAGTTCTGGAAGCTACTTCCTGCAAGAGCTTGGGTACATGGCTTAATCTCATAAAACCTTAGTTTCTTCACTGGTGCAATAGTGACAATGCTCTTTTACATCTGAGGGTTCTATAGAAGCTCAAAGAGAAATCACACGATAAAGCTGTTAATAAATGCAATAGGCCAGATCTATTATTTTAATTTGCAAAAAAGGCTTGAGGCAATATACAATATTCCCCCCCCCCCACCCCTTCTCTTAAAACAAACAGCCAGGATTTCACATGGCAAACTATAACTAGAAAATAAAGAGCTAATTCTACCAGGAGCTTGAGAATAGACTGTACTTCTGCTTGGGCACTGACTTAACTCTGAGCTCTAACCAGCCAGAGAAGATCCTCCTTTTGAAATTAAGAGAGTCTCAGATATGAATTACAGCTCAGCAATTATTCAAAACATTTAGTAGTTCTGGTTTTACCTTGAGGAGATTTTTAAAGACTCAAGCCCCCCAGACTTCCCTTGCCTCTGCTCCATGAGCAGGAAGAATACAGAACTGAAATCTTAGACCTTTGTGGGTTCTCGAAAGTTCACTTGAGTATGTTTAGTGCCTGTAATTCAAAGGGATCTGTTACAGTAAAGTGTCTTGGCCGAGTATAAATGTCAGTTCCATTACTTTTAATGAAAATCACATTTCTTTACTGAGGACCAAATAACTTTTCACATTGACAACATTTTCCTTCAAGGAAACAGATGGAATACTGTATCCCCAGAGTCACAATGTAAAGTTTTTAATCTCTCTAATTGATCAAGTATTCATACCATTTCACATTGAAAGGAACTCTTGAACTTTTAAACTCACCATATGCAATCTCTGGTTTGCATGCTGTTTCTTTTCTAGTACCTGCAGAGATTGTCAGGTCCAACTCTTTCTCCATTTGCCCACAGTCAGCTGGATTGTATGAAAAATAGTTAATGTAAAGAATCAGGAGCTCTTGGTCAGTAAATATGATTTCCTGTGATCCTTAACACAATCCAATATAATCTTACAAATGCCAGATTCCTAAAACCCACCCATTTTTAATTTATTTATTTAGAGACGAGGTCTCTCTCTGTAGTCCAGCTGGTCCTGAACTCACTATGTAGCACAGGCTGGCCTCAAGCTCAGAGCTATCCTCTTGCCTCAGCCTCCCAACTGCTGAAATTACAGGTGTTCACCACCATACCCATCTTATATGGTACTGGGAAATTGAACTCAGGGCCTTGCTCTTGCTAGGCAAGTGCTTTAGCTGCTGAGTTATGCCCCCAGCTCTTGTCCATTTTCTTCTCTTTCATAAAGCAAAACACTATAAAGCAAAAACCAAAATGAAACAAATGAAAACAAGATCTTGAACCTACGAGTTATTCATAGAATGGGTGTTCACATCACATTCAGTTCTTTAGAAATGTCTATGTAAAGGGGAAAGTTTTCCACTTAGAGTATGATCAAGATCTCTTGAAGATCATAAGGAGTAATTTGACTGACTTATAGCTATATATGTGAAATGTGTAGATATAAGGATTTTGGAAAAAATGAAACCAAAACCAACCTATGCACTCATGAACCCAGTTTCTGGCTCCTGATGCATTCTGGAGTTTTCTAAGAACACCATCTTTGACTTACAAAAGACTGAATGGAACTAGACAGAGGACAATAAATGGATCTCCATTAACTGGAAGGGTTAAGGGGAAAGAAATAGAGCGAGTGGCTTCCCCCGAGTCTCTATTCTCTTAGGTTGTGGTCTCACATATTGTTTTTTGTGAGACAAGGTCTCACTCTGTAGTCCATGCTGACCCTAAACTTTCTGTGTAGCTCAGGCTGGCCTCAATTTCATGGCAATCCTCCTGCCTTAGCGTCCTGAATGCTGGGATTACAGGCATGTGCAACCACACCCAGCTTATGTGGTGCTGGGCAGTGGAACTCAGGGCCTTGCATTTGCTAGGTTTAACGGCTGAGCTATGCCTCCATTCCCTACCCCCACCCCCCAAGCCCTTGTGGGCCTATGTCAGAAAGATCAATTGAAAATAAAAATTTCACACCACATTGCCCCTTTGATGGCCAACAACCATCTGGGTGTCCCTCTGTTCCTGCACAGAATCCCATCAGGCTGCTCAGGGGCTGCAGAGTAGTAGCTTTACAGTGGTCAAGGAATCATTACTGTTCAACCAGCTGAGATTACATTTCTCCTCCTGAAAAATGACAGTTAGGCAAAGAGCCTTCCTCGGGTTAGCCTCGGACTATGAGTGGCTGCTCCAACAAGTGTGCGACCCAAACATATCAAATGAGGTTTACCTTCTACACACTTGCACGTTGCTTCTTCACAGACTTTCTCAAGTTTGGTGCCGGAAGTGCTATAAAACATGGTGCACTGTTTATCTGTGGCCAACGAAAATGTAATTATGATCAATGGCTTGATTGATGATGTAGCACACACTGCTGAACAGTGAGTCTCCTGAAAGGGGTCTCAGAGATTGTCTAGATTGTCTATTCAAGACACTTCTTTTTATGGAAAAGGCCCAGAAAGGTTGAACTGTTGGCTATCCTGGAAAGATCCCTTCCCAAGGTGTGTCTGAAATTTTACTGTTCAATACATCATAGAGTGAAAATTATTTGATATTTCCATGAATGAGATGAAAATAAATTATGTTTCATGAAGGTTTATTGAAAGTACAGCACTTATTTAGGCGGAATAAGCACTTATATAATCATCTCCTCCATCCTCAATGGTGACAAAAATATATGAAATATATGGCAAATATTTTAAAAATTACTACAGTAAATTTGCTACATTGTCACGAATCCCTGAAAAATCCTCCTCCTTGCTTTGAAAACACTTATCCTCTTGCTCCTGCCACTTTCTGAAGCAGTTCTGCAAGTTCTCTTTCATGAGAGTCTTCATGGAGCATGATTAAAAATACAGTGAATGAGGCTGCTGTGTGGTAGGCCCTTGATACATTACCGTAGGTCCTCAAGCACTTGTTTCACTCGACCTGGCACCATGTGACTGCTGGCTCTTCCTCAAAGTCAAAACTACTTTGGAAGGTAAATGTTTTGAATTGTCTGAGGACTTTGAAGCACTGCTTCAATGTATCTGTTACATTTGTGCGCATGCACACACCCACACCCACACCCAGCCACCGCCCCCCACCCCACACACAAAGACTTTCAGGACTGCTTCAGAAAGCAGCAAGAATGCTGGGATAAGTGTGTTTGAAGTGAGTGTGAATATTTTGAGGTGCATTAATTTTGAGCATTATTTTTAGCAATGTGTTTTTTAATGTATTTAGCAAAAAAATTAAATATTCATTGTATGTTTCAATCATACCTCAAGATACAGGTCTGTCTATCTATCCATCCATCATCTATCATCTATGTCAAGTGGAAGACAGGCTAAGTATGTTCTATGTGCTTTTAGAATTTAAAACCATAAAACCATAATGAATGAGTATCAGGGTTTTGTTCACTTTTAGAATTTTCTAATAAATGGAACTGCCTGAGGTAGGGTCCCCTGTGTAGTGAATCAGTAAGTTCTCCAATCCGCCTTCTCAGAGTTGGCTGAATATTCAGGTGTGGGGCCATTCATTCAGCAAGAATTTATTGAGCACTCACAACGCATGGAGTATGTACTGAAAATTTGCCACCATGTTGGATACTAAGAAAGATATACAATCAAATCATTTCAACTCAATTGGCACCCACTAAAATGGCTTTGTGTGCAAACTGGAGTGAGAATACAGGTAGGGTAGAAGTTGTCCTGGGAGGATTGAACAAATGGAGAAGCAGGAGTAGGAGCCATCTCCAAGAAGGAATGATGCAGTGAGTTCTGCTAGGGAACACCACAGGACTGGAGGTGAAAAAAATTAAAAGTGGGGACAATATAATCCAGTTACTTAAAAAATGATGAAATTGAAGATGTAGATAGGAAATAATTTGTTCAATATCATGAAGTAGTTTGAATACAGTAGTTAAAAAACAAACTTGTTTGTGATACTTCATGCTGGACTTTTCAGATTGGGCCCTAAATGAGATATTGGACAGTTTATAGGCCTCTGGAGCATTTCCAGATGTATGTGGAGTATATAAAGTTGTCTGAGTCTGATTACCTGGTCTGTGATACTCATACACTGTGAAAGTTGCAGGATTCAGATACCCAACTTGAAAAAGTTCAAATATCCGGAACCGGACACAAAGGAAATCATTTGTTGGAATCTGTTCGAAAAATTGAAGGATTTAAAAAAATTATGGAAGAGAATATATTTATAATAGGTTAGCCTAAAGTTTTGAATAGTAATAGAGAGGGGAAGGTGGCAGGAGGCGGAGCTTACCGAATTCAGTTGCAGAATGACATGTCCCTCTTGGATTTGGTAATCAGTTAGTAGTTGATCCACCCCTTCCACAAGCTAAAGAAAGAAGGAGAAGAGCTTGAATTTACTGTCTCATTTTCATGTGTGAGAGCATTCATGTGGGACATTAAACCACACGCACGTGATCCACCATTCAAAGACCTTGAAGGGCAGTTTCTCTTCTTACAAAGGCTGCACGTGTTAGCACATGAATTCACCTTCTATTTTTGGACCATAGGAGTATATACTTCTGATTCATTTTTTTTTATAACTGAGTAGATTATAATTTTAGTAAAGAATATTTTTGGGTGATTATGTGAAAGTGGCATGTTAAGGTAAGGGGGTGTCCATAAAATAACTTAAAAAAGAAATTGCAAGCATTCACAATAACATTTAAAAACAAACACTTGCAGCTCGTAAGTCTTCTTGGTTTGCGTTGATTCCAGTAGGCAAGGATATATCCATTACTGCATGGGAGGAACCCGATGATGACTCCTCCCTGCTGGGCTTGTAGCTAAAACAAATAAGACATTAGAAAATGGAATAAATGAATGAACACGATTCTTTAAGAAAGAACCTTATTCTTTAGCAGGCTTTCATTTTTGAATTTGAGTTTCCTTAATTTTGGTCCTCCACAATATATGGATTAGAATCCCTGATTTTTAAAAGTTGTAAGAGATCTTTGGGTCATCTACCAATATTTTAATTTTTTATGCAACTTGACCAATAATTGCAATCGGTCACTATTTTTGGAAGACAGAAGTCAAGCAGAGCTGCATCCAAATATGAGTCTCTTGATTCTCACTCTAGTTCTTTTTTCTAATGGACTACATTCAAAGTTGAAAATTAGTTGTATATTGGAAAGAGACTTAATAAGCATGTCTGCGAATAGACTGGAAGAAAACATGCTAACAGGTTGTATAGCCCAACTTAAAAAACCCACCAAGGTAAAGTAAGGATCTTTATTAAAGGCTGAACCAAACCTGTTTCTCAGATTGAGAATACAGAGAATGGCCCTGAGCTGGGGCTACAGAGAATTAATAGAGGGTTTGGGAAGGGGAGATGACAGAAAAGGTGACATAGGTAGAGCATCATCATATAAAAAGCAATCACCATGACATAGCAACCACAGTGACAATATTAACCATTTAAAATCTACAAGGTGTCCTTACATTTGGCAAGACCCAATCGCACAAGACTGTTTTTTTTTTTTTTTAATAACCAATGTTAGTATGGAGCCCAATAGCCCATGTGGGGCTGAGCTATGTGCCAGTCCTTGGTCTCTGACCTTGACAGATATTTTGGGAGTGGGGTTGGGAATTGTAATCTCATTATTCAACAACCTAATGTCACAAAGGTTGGGTTTTCCAGAGGCGAGATAAAGCAGTTCAAATTTTAGGAATTTCCTGTGTACGAGTTATCACTAGGCACAAGTTATCAGTAGTCACAAGAAGAACTTTGATCGTTACAAAATTAACTAGAGTCTAACTAAGGGATTACAGCAGACTTTCTCAAACTCACAGCACACTGTAAACTATACAGCACCGCCCTTTCAGAAAGAAGTGGCCCAATATGGAGTCACTTAAGTATGCTCAAGAGGCTTCGTCTTCACAATGCTAGCAGTTACCTTCACTGTGAGATGATGAGGTTGTATTTGATTATGTCTTTTCTTTCTCGTGCTTTTCTGTATTTTCTACATTTTCCACACAAGGTATTTTATTTTTAAAAATAATATTTCAAGGACCATCCCTGGTCTAGGAATTACACTAGTGGGGAGTTAAGAAGGAAAGCAAAGGTGATAAAATAAGAGGTTTTTTTTTTTCCCCTGTTTGTTTCTTTTGTTTTGTAAGATAGAACAGAACACTGAAAAGGGGAATCAGGAAACTTGGGTTTTAGCCCAGTTCTGTGGAGTGATTTCCACAAATCATTTCTCCTTTCTAAACTTATTTGGGAAATTAACTGTGAAGAAGAACAAACTTGTGTCTCCGGTTTATCTTTTTTATTCTAAGGCTTTGGCTTTGAGTGGCAGAGGCTTGGTGCTACCATTAAGCAGAGGTAGAGGTCTGAGAAAGGGGACAGACTGGGGGACAGGGGCACAGGGCAGGGACAGAAAACAAATTCTGCACCAGCAGGCCTGCACATGCCCGCCAAGAGGCTGCAGAGGCAGCTCTCGACCCTGGAGACTGCGCCCTGAACAGCAGCCCAAGTACAAGACAGAAACTGAGAAGAGTTTTATAATGAGAGAAATGAATCAATCTTACCCGCCAGACTGAGCATTAGTGAAAAGGGAAGTATGACAACGTGACTTGTGAGGTGTCAGTGCACAGGTTTTCCTCGATTATACCTTGCACAGCATACACAAAGCCACTCCTGTTAGAAGTTTTAGATATAGTATTTACCACAGTATGAGAAAATCTCTGACTTATAAAAATATAACACCATTCTCTACCAAGCACAGGGTAGTTGACATCTTTGGACTGTACTGCAACATCTGAGCACCTCCCTAAGTGGGTGGGTAAAAGCAAAGAACCGGCTCACAGATGCAAATACTCCATCAACAGGATGGAAAAGGGCCTCCAGGGCGGAGTGTCTGTGAAAAGGTTGCTGGAGCCTTGATGACTGGTTGCCATGGAGACCGTTTCAACCAAGGAGCAGAAATCCTCCTTTCAAGAAGCCCTTTGCCTGCTGCCAAAACCAGCAATCTTCCCCAAAGGCATTTTGTTGCAAGAGAAATGAAATCCTTTTTTTTTTTTTCCTTTCCTTTTCTTATGAATACAACAGAGAGGTTGTAAAAAGCTAAATATACGAAGGAGACCCTCTGAGCATAGAAACAGTGTGCTGGGATTTTTTAATCAAGAGAGAGAATATTTGAAGGCGAAGATTTTCTTATTTGAATAAGGACTACACAGTTACTTTTGGAATTTGCCCAAACTAACTTCAGTGTCACAGAGCCAAATGCATATTCCACTTGCCTTTCTGGAACATTCTGTCTCCAATTTGTAAAAACCAAAGGGCAGAGTAGTCAGTACTACAGTTTAACTTGCTTTCTTTGGCGCACTGACCATCTGGACTTAGGCCTCTTATCAATGAAGCCAAAACAATGAGGTTTTGGTAAGAATTTTTGGTTTGTTTCACAGAGATGAGAACATTTAGACCTGGCAGAAACTTTTGAGACGGGAGAGTCCAATAAGCTTGCTTTATAGAAATGTCTGGAGAAATAAGTTTACTTGCTGAAGGTCACTTGAGTGCACCCACTGGCAGTGGCTACCTACAGGTGTCCGTTATCAGAGAGCCATTCTTCATGCGAACTCTAAGTGGCTCCCTCAAGGGTCTCATGTCTGGATTCTAGCTCTGCACAAAAGTTTACTCACACTTTCCCATGACAACTGTTACAGGTTTAAAGATGACTATGATCATGTCCCCTCCTAGGCCACAGGTACCCAAGAGCAGTAGTTAGGAGGAAGGGAGCTATTAGGAAAGGGTTAGGGAAGGAAGAAAGGCGTTAGAGAGAACAAAGAGCAGGGATTGGCACAGGCAGGAAGCATGTCATGCTGGAAGGTAGAAATGCTGCCAGGGAAGAAAGCAGGAATAGGTGAAGAAATTCTAAGAAGGGTGATGGGATCAGGACCACACACCAGGCTGCGAATCACCTGCGAGGGAGGCAGTAAAAAAACACTGTTGTTCCTTCAGATTAATGATCTCAGATTGCACTGATTAAAAGATTTGGTTGAGGGCTGGGGGCATAGCTGAGAGGTTAGAGCACTTGCTTAGCAAGAGCAAGGCTTTGGGTATGATTCCCCAGCATCACATAAACTGCGAATGGTAGCACATGCCTATAATCTCAGTAGTAAGGATTGTTGTGAGTTGGAGACCAGCCTGGGCTATATAGTGAGTTCAGGACCAGCATGAACTATGAAGTGAGATCCTGTCTCAAAAAAAAAAAAAGAAAAAGAAAAAAAGAAAAAAAAAAGAAAAGAAAAGAAAAAAAATGCTGGTTAGGACACTAGATTAGGCATCACGGGTTAGAGATTTGAACCCGTAGTTCTGCCTTTAACTCTATGACAACTTGGCAGGTTACTTTACCTTTTTGGCTCTCAGTTTCTTTATTTTTAAAATAAGAAGATTTCCATATGACCCCTAAAGTCCTTTTCAGCTCTGATCTACTAGGTTCCACAGCCCTATTGAATCTCCAAGTGAACCATTCTGAGCGCTTTGGCATCATGTGGGATTATAAGTAAAAACCAGCCAATACCATCCATAGATACCACTGCTATTGAGAATACAGAGTTGAGACAGAGCACAACGGGAAGCATGGGGTGAAAATAGAAAGAAGAAAGAGTCAGCCTGTATTCTAGTCCTGGCCTTGCTGATAACCGACTTACTCTTTGTGATCATTTGTGTCAAAAATACATGCACATTTTCAAAAACAGCATACATTTTTCACAAACATGTTAGGATGGTGGGTATGGTGATCTGTCAAACAGCCCAAAGATGACCATGGCCTAAGCCCTAGAACCTGTAAATGTGTTTCCTAATGTGGCAAAAAGGATTTTTAGATTAACCTAAGAATTTGAAATGGTGAGATTTTATCACAGATTATCTGGATGGGGCCAGAAGAATCAGAAGGGTCTCTATAAAGGAGAACCAGAAGGCCATGATGATGGAAGCAGGAGGGGGCACAAAGAGGGGAGGAGATGCTGGCCTTAAAGATAGAAGAGGAAGTCACAAGGCGAGGAACACATCCAAGCAGAGTCACATCCTTGAATCTGGACAATGCAAGGAAATTGGTTCTCCTCGAGGCCCTCTAGAAGAAATAAAGCTCTGCCAAGTAATTGGTTTCAGAACTTCTGACCTCCAAAATTATTAAAGAATAAACTTCATTAAGTTTGCGGTAAATTGTTCCCTAACGGCAACAGGAAACCAACCCAGTGGCCAATTTAGGTGACTGTTATTTAGTCAGCAGATGGCTTGACACAAATGGATCTCAATGTTGGTGCACTGGGATGACCTCTAGAACGAGATCTGAGCTGTGTCCCTGCAGAAAGTTCTGAGGTCAACATGCAGTCTGAATTGGCTTATCGTGGCCTGGGATTTTGCTAGGTGAGTGTGACTTTTCTGAGAGTAGAAGCTGCTTGTGGGAGGACCATTTTCATTTCCTTTTCTAATATTTATGTCACATCACTACCCTTCTGAAAGGTAAAAATTACTATTACACTATCAATAACTGAGTCAGAAGAAGGAAAAATGGGGTAGATAATTATATATGAGCAGAAAGAACCCAAGTGATTCTTTATAGTAAGTATTTATTTAAGAATATTTACTCTATTTTGCATTTGATAAAATGGTTTTTTAAAAGGTTTTTTGATATCTTAGATTTGAAAAAGATATGCAGAAATACTATAGCAAAAGACAGATCTCCACATGGTAGAAATAGCTCACCTGGCACACGCCACTATGCGCTTGTATCCTGAGTCAGACTGGATGCTACTAGGTGCTGTCACACACAACAAACAAGAAAACAAACACACACACAGGAAGAAATGGTTTTTAGTGGTCTTGAAATCTTTCAGAATGTATCATTCATGAGAAAGTCTCTGAACATGCTTAAAAATGATGTGAGATTTGGATGTTGACACTTCTGGTGATTTTAATAGAAATTCATCGCTGTAGACAGTACCAGGAAGTGTCTAAGTAATTAGAACAGTTCTCTGCTGTTGGACAACTTATAATTTAAGGAAGAAATTATTTAATATAGGCGTGTGTTGGTAACGCATTTGGGGAATGTTGGAGGGAGGAAGAGCGGATGCCTGGGTTTGCTGGTAGTTGGAAGTTCCTGGTGGAAACAGGCCTCTGAGTCACCAGTGCAAGACACAGGAGCAGAGGTAGCAGCCTGCGCCCCACTCTGGGGCAAAGGTCAGAAGAGCAGGGCTGGGGTGGGCAAGGATCCAACAGCAGAGGCGTGGGAAGCCCACAGGCTTGTAAATACAAGTGGAATGCACATTAGAAAAAAAAACTGTATGCTTTGGAGAAACCTTCAAGGTAGGCAGGAGAGATGAGCCCTGACTGAAATGAGCCCTGACTGGAATGAGCCTTTGGAGGACAGAAATGTTCGGGACGGGAAGCTAACAGTGAACGGGAGTACCGGATTCTCATATGGAACCCTGATACAAAAATAATGTAAATTCAAAGGAATTAGACCTTTCAATGACTTTACAATTGGTTACATTCTTCAAAAGTAATATAATCAAAGTAAGTGCATCATAGCAAATAGGTTTAGCTAGTTATTAAATTATTTAATATTGGTTTCTATTAGTCAAGAGTTACGTTTATTACAAATGGCAGTAACGTTTGCTTGGATGTGACCCTGCTTAAGAACTGGATTTAAAAAATTTATTTTTTGAGCAAGCACATGTTGTCCAGATGGAAAGCACTCTACCTTACACGATGTTTAGCCAAAGTCACAGTGTAAGTCATGCTGTTTTACCTTCAATGTCCTGGGTGTCAATTTTCAAATAAAAGTTGCAAACTTCCTCAGAGGTACTGATTTTATGAACTATAGTTTTTACCTACAGTGAGACAGGGAAACAAGAAGGTTTTCTTTAAAATGAGAAAACAAAAAAGATATTATAGCAGCATTGCTGTTGTAAAGGAGGATGCGTTTTCAGAATCCAGTCTGAATGGTGTCAATAAATGCCTCAATTTTCCGGCACTTGGACTTTTAGCTGTGAAACATCTCTGAGACACAAACAAAACAAAACAAAATGAAAGGACTTCTGGTCACACGATCAAATCTGAGGCCCTTACCTTACTGCAGGAAAGTTGCCAAGGTTCTCACCCCTGAGCTCCCGTCGTGCTTTAATTTTACGCATAACACCACACGGCTAGGAGGTGTGTTTTCACCATAGCCCACACACTACCACGGGAAAGAACACATTGTATGTGTGCTTGGTGGACAAAGGTGTTGCCAGAAGTGACGGAAAAGACGACAATGCCTTTTCCCTAATTTGATCTCACATACGGTCCCGGAGGGAATAAACGTACCAGAGATAAGAACAAAGTAAAAAATGACTGATGGGATGGTAACAAATGCTCAGAACACACAGCCTGAGGGAGCACAGCCACACATGCAGACCTTAGAAAAACACGTAACTGCTCATTGGCTAACAAAAATGAAACTTGCACCCAGGCACAGCAGTACATGCACCCTGGGAGGCTGAGGCAGGAGGATTGTAAGTTTGAGCCCAACACCAGAAATTTAGTGACTTAATGAGATCCTGTCTTAAAAATTGAAAAGGCCTAGGGACGTAGTTCAGTGTGGGTTCAGTCCCCCCTATTTCAAAAATAAGTAAATAAAATTAGAAGAAACTTAAGTCTGTACATTATCAATCCTCAAAGATACTAGATAAGCAAGACATGACTATATTAGTAACCATAACAAACATATACATACATACATGTGATATATATGCATATAAAATACCTCACATATGTGTACACACACACGCACACACACACACACACACACACATATATATTTAAAAATATATACCTGATACAGTCATGTGCCACATAACTGGGGACATGATTTGAGCAATGAGTCACTAGATAGTTTCAGTATTGTACAAATATCACAGAGTAAAATTAAGAAAACTAGGAAGTTCCAATGTCACTCAGTGATGCAGTCTTATTAGGGCCACTACGGACAGCAACATCATTATGCACTGCATGACTATATGTAATGATATATTTCAATATACATTAATAATTTCTATAAATATACCGAAGGTAACCTTGTATGGATATACAAGGACCAACATAGTATCAAAAATAAATTCCAAGAACACCTGTGAAGACAGCTAGGATGAATTAGGTCATTCTTTGAATTTTCCTTTAGTCTGGCTGTCCGAGCTCACATGGCTGTGACTTTGTGGCAACCCTTAAGTTTCTGTTGCCTATAGCAAATGGACACCTAACTCCTTGCTGGCTATAATTAAATACTCACGTGGACTGTAGCCAAGCCATTGCTGTGTCCTGTACTGATAACGAGATCATCATTGAGAGGCACCTACAACAACAGAAACACAAAGTATATTTTCATTCATTATTCAGTAGGAAGGCTGAACAACGGAAAGAGAACGCTGCCACCATCCAGCCTCCCGTTGGAGCTCTCACGGGATTAATAACACTATGGAAATCCTACGCTGACACTGGGCACTGGAAGATGCTAGAACGTCCCCTTGTCCTTCCACACATAAGATGTCTGAGATCTCTGAAGAAAGCCAACAAAGCCAACGCATTAGAGGTGCTGAATTTTGGTTGTACTTTAATTTATATTTGGTTAGGGTAAAATTGTATTTTTCTTTCTTTTTTTGCCAGCTGAGTTCATGTCTCTGGAATCAGAATCCAGCGCACCATCAGATTGTTTTGCTTATCACTGAGACCCATGACTACAGGGTGCAGAGTAACTCTGACTCTCTTCTGCTTCCCCTTGGCATTTCTCTCCTACCCCTTGATGGTTCGTTTTCTCTACTTGTCACTGGCCTTTGTCAACACCCCTGACACCTGCCCAAGCCCTAAATCTATGCTTGCTTGTGGCTGTTCTTCCCGCTCTGCTAAGAAGAAAGTGAAAGCATGAACACATTGAGCAAATCTCCTTCCTGGAGAAACCCTATCGTCAAATGCTCCCTAATTTCTGGAAACCACGAGAGAGATTATTTTGGGCAAGGGTCGGAAGACTCAGCTCTCCTTTCCCCTAAGCCTGCAGCTTCTTTCCCCTTAGGTGCAATAAAGCTTGACATTCCTTCTTCAAGATTTTAGTAACTATGAAAACAGGCCACCTTTCCTGTTCTCCCTGACAGAACACGGCAATGTTTCCATGAGTGCCTGGCTACAAAAAACCTTGGACACCACGTCCCACCCCAACCCTTTTTCTTCTGCAACCACTGCGCTTAGTCACATGCATCTTACAGAACAGGACGTTCCTGTATTAAAGAATTTGTTTAACTTTACTGAAACCAGAGTTTCTGCACTTACGCAAACACCTATTCCTTCATGCAACATGTTTCTGCGTGTTGGTGCAGGGATCTCCGGACTAGACACTAGCAGCCTACGTTTCACGTGGAAGCAACATTCACAGCCCAGACTTAAGTTATTTTAAGAGGACAAGAGGAACTATTTCTTTTTAAAAATATTTATTTATTTACTTATTTTTAGCCAGGGTCTTGCTCTGTAGTCCAAGCTAGTCCTGGACCCACTATGTAGCCCGGACTTGCCTGGAGCACACGGCAATCATCCTGTCTTAGCTTCCTAAGTGCTGGGGTTACAGTCTGTGCCACCACCCTCAGCTATTAGGTGGTGCTGGGGGATGGAACCTGGGCCTCACACTTCCCAGACAAACCCTCTAGTGACTGAACTACATCACTAGTCTAGAACTAGCTCTGTAGAAAAAAATTATTCCAGCTACCTCCGATGGGCCTTCCATGCTCCTCCAGATGATGGCTCCTCTTTAGAGCTTAGACTCAGAATATCAGTGTGGTTAATTGTAAACACTCCCAGGAGCAGGGGACACTTTCCCAAACTAGGAACCACAAGCACAAGTGCTGGCATAGGCCCGTGGTGGGGCAAGTGTGGACATGAACACACGTGACTATGTCATGCAACTCACGGAGACTGCAGCAAATCGCAGAAGGCACGCCAACGCCCTAAGCCGTCTTGCCAGATTTTTTGTTGTTTTCACAGGAAACTGAGAATCAGATTTGTATTTGAAATCTCTGCTTTAAATGTTGGCATAGATCTACGTGTCAGTATCTATACGCATGTCTTTCCTTTGCTTTCCTTTGTGGTTCTGGGGATCTAGCCCAGGGCCTTCACACTGAGCCACAGCCTCAGCCCCCTTTTATGTGTGATTTTGAGGCAGAGTCTTGCTCTGTTGCTCCGTTGCCATGCTGGGCTTGAACTTATCCTCCTGCCCCAGGTTCCCAGAGTTCTTCAAGGCCTCCTCCACCAGGTTCAGCACCTATCTTTTCTTCTTTTCACTCTGGGCCACCAGTTTGCAAATTTTGCCTTGAATTGTATCTCATACTTATTTACTTTTCACAAGTGCCAATTTCTGGCGGGTGTGGAAAGCGAGGACGATTTCCAGTTATTTGTATATTTAAGTATAATTAATAATTCAAACATGATAATTAGAAAAATATGTACCAGTAGCTATATACTGACAGCTTATAATAAATAATATATGAAGACAACCTACTTTTTCTAATGATTCCTTTTCATTGGGACATTTTTACAAGCGATCAAAGTTTTTACTTCGACAGAAAACTGGCAGTAGCAAGGGACACGAGGCAAGGAATTTGGGGCCCTGAAGGCCAGAACCAACCTGGCTATAGTCTGCATGGAAGACAGGGGCTGAAAGGAACCCCAGCAGACTCCCAAAGGTCTTCTCTTGTAGTCTATGACAGCCATGTATGTGCCCGTGCCTGAGATGTTCTCCCCTTTTCTTCACCTGGCTGCTTCATTGCGATTCTTCCAAATTGGGCCCGCACATGTGGGTACCTAATTCTAATCCCCCCCTTCAGCCTGAGTCAGGAAGCTGCCTGTCCATACTGCCAACATACCTACCAAGGCTCTTATCTTTTACTGTCTGCTTAAATGACCTTGTCTCTCCAGGATGCAGAATATTTGTGTTTCATTTTTGAGCACCAGTGCCCAGATATAATAGGCATTCCTGCGTAGGACATAATAGACACTCCACACATGCTTAATAGTTACATATGTGGGAAAGGGTAGAATTTTTAGACAGGTAGTTAGACATTAGCAGGCCTCAAGGCCAAAAAGGGGATGTTCAAAATAGCATGACTGAGTACTAAGAAACAGAAATTTCAATGCATATAGTTGTAATTATTTGTTAGTTCTTAGACCCTAACAATCCCATAGTACACAATGACATTTTAAAGTTATATATTGTGCACATTCTTTCCAATAACGGGCCATTTGGCCATGTATTTCCTGAACAAGACACACAACATTCCTGGTTGCCTTTTCTAGGGGCAAGGGCCTCTATTTCTACAACAAGTCATCCAGCATTACTACTCGCCATCACCCTTGGCCCAATAACACCAGTGAGACACATATTCCTTAAAGACCCCTCCACCTCAAGCTAGGGCCTGGGTTAAATTAAGAACTTGCCTTTTCTAACTTTCTTCCCAAAATTTCTTACATGATTGAGGCCCTGAGGGAACACTGACCACTGGGAAAGTACAAGAAGATACTTCACAATTCCAAAGAATTTCTAAGTAAATTTTGATAAATATCATAATTACTCTAGTTCCTTAAAACCTGAACTAACTCCTGTGTACATAAAAATATACTTGATGAACACAGCCCACCTTCCTACTTGAAGACATAAATCTCTTGGTCTGGGCAAATGCTTTCAATGTACTGACTATCTTTTTGCTTGAAGATGTAATTCTTTCTTTATCCACTATGCAACCAGCTTCTTCCAGCAAGGGCACAAGAACTGAGGATAGTGAGGGGCCGGTTCCTTGCTGTGTCAGGACCCAGCACCCTGTAGCCAAATAGATCATTTCAATGGTTTCATCCAATAGTAAAATATTATGAGAAATTCTTTATTTACCTCTATTGGTCTCCCAAGAAAGTTCTTGTCCGTCACCTTATAATGGTAGAGGTCACCTTTGTGCTTGTAGGAGACATTGATATCCATATTTAACCGGAGTTGTTTAATGAGGAGTGAATATTCTGTCAGGCCCTCGATGGCATTAATCGTATCCTACCAATCATCGACAAGACACAAACATACGTTTAGCTTAGGTACATTCCCCATGTCTACAAGTGCCCTCTCCTGTGAGAGGACAGGCAGCATTATCTGGAGACAAAACTTCAGATGACTTAATGATACCAGCGGAAGGAGGCAGAAGGAAGATCTCTCCCTCCATAATAAGGATGTTACTGTTAGCAGGAACAGGAAGGAGGTGTGACCCCATCTGGGTCTTTTACATATTGTGTACATACAACCCCAGGCAAGTCACTTCCTGCAGAATGGCCTTATCTTCACGGCTTTCTCTCCCTCATTCTTCAGGCTCAGCTTAAAAACTTCCATAGTGAGACTAATAACTCTTCCTGCTATTCTCTATTTTAACACTCATTCTTTGCCTTTTTTTTAAACAGTAAAAGACACATTGTCACCCTCAAACTTCCTCTTTCTCCGAAGACACTCACTCCCTTGTTCTTGCCACATTCTGAAGGAGTTCTGGAAGTTCTCTTTTGTCATTGTATTTACAAGGTGTGATCAAAATTATGGTGGATATTGTTGCTGAGGACGATACAATGGAAAAGAAAACATGGTGGTGTGTTCCTATCCCTGTTATTCACAGGATCTGGCACTGTGAGACTTCCAGCTCATCCTCAGAGTAAAATGAGCCTGGAAGCTTTGTACAGATGCAGTGTTATCAAGGCAGTCGTGACGGTGCAAGTAGAAACGCTCATGAAAGAGGACTTCTAGAACTGCTCCAGAGAGTGGCACCAGTGATTGAATGTGTTCAAAGGGAGGAGGGAGATTTTTGAGAGCGATCCATGGCAATGTGTCTCTTACCATAATAACTTAAAATTTAAACATTCACCAGGTTTTCCAATCATACCTCACAGATCAATCCCTCAATGTGGCCTCTTCATGCACTCAAGAGACATAGGAAACATAAATTGTGTGAGGCTCTTGCTGGAGTAGTGTGGCATACTGGCAAATAATTTTACAGTAAACTTTTGTAAAAAAATAAGTAGAATAAATACAAGTTAAAATAATGATAAAAGTATAGTATAGAAGCAGGCAGTATAGCTCAGTGGTTGAGTGCATGCTTAGCATGGGCAAGGCCTTAGGTCACCTCCCCCCAAACTATGGTACAGCAAATGCATAAACCAGTAATAAGTGTTTATTATCATTTTGTCCATCACCAAGTATTATGTATTATGCATAATTTTACGTGCTATGCTTTATTATGATGAGAGGAGATATAGGTTTGTTTATATTAGCTATACCACAATGCATGCGTAATGTGCTGATTTATGACACCATGATTACTACCAGTGCCACTAGATGTTAGATAATTTTCAGCTCCATTATAATCTTATGAGACCATTGAGGTACATTGAGTCACTTATTGACAAAAAATCGTTATGTGACACATGATTTTATATTAGGCAACTACATAACAGTTACAAAAATATCTACTCTAATGACTGATAGGTAAGGAAAAAGAAGTGCTTTGCTTTGTACTTTTTTCTTATAGGGGAAAAGCATCAGGACCTTCCTTTACATGGTGACCATTATTACTTAGGCTGTCATCTCATTGCTGATAGAATTTCCAGCCTCTCCTGGTCATCCTGAAGGGAAGCAGTGGGTTTAGAATCAGGAGACCTGGGTTCTGGTCTTGGCTGTCCTACAGCATCCCCGAGCGAACCTCCTTGGGCACCTTTCCTCCTCAGTATATAAAGGCTGTCAGTGCAGATAATCTCTAGGGGTCCTTCCATTCTAGACATTTCTTCATGTCTACGGCAGCTCGTCTGTGGACCAAGGCACAGAGGCCAGCATGAGTGTGGCCTGGGTGGTGTTGGAAGCAACACTAAGACCCTCAGGAAAATGAAGTGGGAGCGGGACCAAGCATGTTACCTGGGTGGAATAGAAGCCGCCTCCGTACCTCTGCTCTTCAGCCAGCCATTTGATGATCGGGTTGACGTAGTTTATCTCCTTCAAGTTCAGGCTGGTGAGCAGAGCATAGGCCGTGGTTTCTACCATGCCCGCTGTACCGGCGCTGGGCGCAGAGCTGCCTGCTTCGTGGACATTGTCCTTCCAAAAACGGTAAATGGGCGGATTTCCTGATACCGACACATCACATTCATGAATATGATTGCAATGTCAATCTGACATAATTCTATTGTATTATGGCTTTCTCATTTCTAGAAGTTACTTCTTAAAAAAATAGCAACTTTCTTAAGGAGATCAATCAAGATTCCTAAATACAGTGCCTTTATGAAAGTTACTATAAAAAGGCCACGTGTGGTAAGCAGCAGTCAATGGAGTAGAAAATGCAGCAAACAGAGGATTGGGAGACCTGGGTTTGAATCTCTCCTCTTCTACTAATTAACCAAGTCAAAGTGGCAAGTTCTTTTAGTTGTGTGGGAGGCAGTTTTCTTATACTGTAGGTAGGCAATACCTTCTTCTGTGTGCTGAGACTCAAATGAGACACTCACGGAAAAGTGTCTGCAAACCAGAAAGAATCACACACATATAACGGATTATTATTGGCACTAAGATAAACTGGAGAACTAGCCTCCTTGAAAAATTCACATCCCAAAAATTATGAGATTGTGCTCAAATCCTTTGTTTATTCTTTTCTTATCTCCTCTCAATTTAAAGCACCAAAGACAATTTCATATATGCAACACTTTTCATAACAGATAGTCTAAGTTATATTTGTTGTTGCTCTAGGGTGTTATTGTTCACCAAAATCCATTGTGAAATCATTAAAAACCAGTAAAACACGTTAGGAAATCATTTTTGAAGGTTAGTCAAAGTTTCAATGTATCTACTTATAATTCCTGATTACATTATCATATGACCTTGGACAAGATTAAGATACTTTCCCTCCTTCTTGGGGACTCAGATTTGCTATATTTGAGAAGAAAGGTTTACTTCATGCCATGGTTTGGATCTGGAGTATCCACCAAAAGCTTCATGTACATATAGATACTGTGTAGTATTGGGAGGTAGGGCCTGGTTGGAAGGGATGGATGCTTGGGGCTTGACATGGAGGGGCGTATGCTGGTCCAACCTTCCTCCCAGTCTTAGTTCTTCCAAGCTGCCATGAGGATCTCTGTGTCCAGAGCACTGGCTCAGACCTGGTTCTGCCTCTGCCTCTAGCTGTGGCCATACCATACAATAACATTTTCCAGTCACCCACCCATGAATGAACTGTGACTTTCTGAAACTGTAAGCTAAAATATAAATATTTGCTCCCTAAAGTTGTGCATGTCGGGTATTGAGTCACAGTGATTGAAAGTAACTAAGACAGTTTAGGTTTTAAAAGAAAATTTCAGCTCAAACATTATTTGAATTAAGTTCCTTTCTAGTTCTTAAATTCATGTCTTATAATAACCAAGTGATTTATTTTGTGTTATTTTTTGAAATATCATACAAGCGCTTTTGAGGTAAATGTTAAAAGCTAGTCATTTTAAAACGAGGACAGAAATTTTTTTGGTGGTTATAAACCACACATAACATTTATAAAACTTTTAGAAAGTCCAGCCAAAAGTGGGTCGAAAGTACCCAACCATGCCAACAACCTCTGCTGCCGGTTAGATACAAGACAGGTCACACATTCTTTGCTCAAAAATCCTTCTCAAAGTGAAAGTTTTAGGATTCCTGTGGACCCCTCCCTGAGCACCTTGATGTGAATGAAACAAAGACATCCCTGGCTCTGATGGAGGCAGATCTAAAGAAGGGTGTGTGGCCTGGGGAGTAGAGCGTGGGCTGGACTTGAGCCTCAATTCACCTGCTTGCTTGGGTGTTCCTGTGGTTTAAATGTAGCCTGTCCTCATGAAAACTCATGGTGGAGAAGAGGAATTGGTCCCCACTGTAGCAGTGCAGGGAGCTGGGGCCTAACAGGAAGTGCATGGGAACAGAGTTCTCGTAAGTACTGATGCAGAAGTGTGTTAGTTCTTTCAGGAGTTCAGGCCCTTTTCTCTCCCCCTGTCCCTTATAAGTTACTCATCCCTGTAACAGCAACAGAAAATGGACAAGGATAGGTGTGAAACCATTGCACACCTCGCATCAAAGCCTCAAAGTGTCCCTGTGATAACCTCTAACGTGTCACTGGCCCTCCCGCTCCCCTCCCCATTCCCCTCAGTGGCCTCGCTTCCTTCTTTGTCTCACTCATCCGCAACCACACCGGCCTCCCTGCAATTCTTGGAGCACCAGGGCTGCCCATGCTGTGGGGCACTTAGGCATGCTGCCACTCCCTCAGCCCTCTAGCCCGCCACGTGGCCTGCTGCCCTGCAGTATATAATGACATTTCCACCCTAGGCCACATATACAAGGGGAGAGAAGGTGTAGGTGTGTATGAGGTGTGCAAGTTCGCTCTGTGTGGATTTCCTAATGAAGCACTGCTCAGAACAGATCACCACTACCAGGTCACCATCTACTCAGCAAGGCACAAGCCCTGTCACCTTATTGAAACCCACAACCTATCCTTTGGCCTTCTTTCCTTTCTATTGTGGTTTGGATCTGGAGTGTCCCCCAAAAGTCTCATGTATTTGGATGTTATGGATTGTCTAAGGAGCCGTGTGTTGTTGGGAGATTGAGGCCTGGTCCGGAGGGATGGATTACAGATGTGTAGATTGCATTACAGGCATGTGGTGGAGGCTTACCTTAAGTTCCATACATAGACGGGGCTGGAACACTGAGGCTGGACCAGGAGCAGGTCACTGGGATGAGCCTGGAGGATATATAAGCTGCTTCCTGCCTTCCTTATGGGACAAGACTCGCCTTGCCTTGACTTGGCTTCCTGTCAGCAATGTCATGAGGAGCTGCCTTCACCTCTGCCTCTGCCATGTACTTTCACTGTTGCTAGCCACCGCTGAGCGGACTGTGACCTTCTGAAACTGTGAGCTAAAATAAACCTTTCCTCCCCTAATTTGTAGATGTCGGATCTTGAGTCACAGCAATGAAAAAGTAACCAAGACATTTTCTCTGCTTCGTTTTTCTTCATTTCCTCAGTCATCATGAATTTTCTCACAAACTTTATCTGCTTTACTGTGTTTGTCTCTCCCGACTAGTAAGTTTCATGTGGGTGTAGTTTTTTGGGGGGCTGTTTTATTTGTTGCTTTATCCCTGAAGTCTAACAGTGTCTGACGTAGGCGGAAGTATCCACGGGAAACTCAACACGTGTTTGTTGAATAAAGGAATAAAGGCATGTCTACTGAATGAATGAATAAATGAAGAAAACCCAGCTCTCATTACATTGTGATGTGATGCTTTGCTCCTCAAGGCAAAGGATCGTGTCTCACTGGATTCTGCCTGCTACCACGTCCCAGAGTTGGTGGACTCTCCATATTTAGCAAACACTTGCTGGGTGAATGTATCGAATGCAGCGTACCTTTTACCGAAGCTTCCTTCTTCAGGGCAGTGACAATGGAGTGAAACCGTGGGTGCATTTTATCACCCAGAGACAGAGCATAGGCCACAATGGCCAGTGTAAAGGTGTTCTGGGATGGGAGGACATTTTCCAGCAGGAAGTTGTCGGCTTTAGTTAGAGCAGTGCTGATTTTCTGGAGACAAGAGCAGAAGATACTAAGTTTTTTTTTTTTTTTTTTTCCAAGCTACTAGTCTGAGCTACTCAGGGCTGGGAGCCTAGCTCAGTGGTTAAAGAGCTTCCCTGGCAAGCGTAAGGCCCTGGGTTCAATTCCCCAGAGCACATAAGCCAGACAGGATGATGCATATTTGTAATCCCAGCACTTGGGAGGCAGAGGTGGGAAGTTTGCCATGTGTTTGAGATAAGCCTGAGCTACACAGTGAGTTCAAGACCAGCCTGGACCACACAGGGAGACCCTGTCTCAAAAACAAAAACTATTGACCAACCAACTCTCAGGCAAAACACTAAGGCTGCACCACACTGAGGAAGGGAAGATTCCTGAGGAAGGGAAGATGACGGAGGAATGAGGATTGCTCAGTGGAAGTAGATGATGACTCAGCAAAGCAAACACCCCTGAGAAGGGGCAGAGCATCAAGCTTGGAGGAAAGAACATGGCTGTCCAAACTGGGCTGCACTTTTGCCTCAGAATTCCCTTGTTCCTTGTAGAGCCTTCGTCTCTGCAATTCCTGATTCCGGCATGAGGCCAGCCCCCAGAAAGAAGCATCAAGAATATCCACCTTTTCCCTTTCCCTCCCAGCATGGCCAAGCCAGCCTCCTATGTTCACAAAGATTTATATGCAAAAAATTCACAAAACCACAAACAATAGACAAGAGGCAATCTGCCAAAGTACTTCCTGATTCTAAGACTTCCTGGGAAAAGTGTCCCATCACTTGGTGCCAAGACACTGACAAGAGTTACCAAGGATGAGTGGGTGGGCAGAAAGCCTGGCGCGTGCCTCAGCAACCTGCCTGGCTGCTTCCCTCCCAGCTCCATCAGCATCTCTCCTTCATGCGGCCACTAGTGCCAACCGGTCCTGGGTCCTAGTGGCCAACTAGTCATGGCTGATAATTTTGTCTTGTGTTTAAACATCAGTGCTTACAAAACAAACTGAAAGAGTGGCTGTACTTTGTGTTCCAACTTCTTCAGATTGCTTTGGGTTTTTCCATCTCATTTCTGTACCTGGATTTGAAGGACATGTTGAATCGACTTCTACTTAGCAGACAGGAAGACTCAACCTGGGCATAGGGCCTAGCTCCTCCCACGCCTGGGTATCATCCCACAAACCTTTGGAAGCTTCCCTGTCTGTTCTCTCTCTTAGGGCCTCAGCTTCCAAGCAAGTCAAACAGGACAGAGGAGCAAACACGGGACTGTGGGTCTTTGGCACTTGCACATAAGAGTGCCTCGACTACATCACATACCAGTACCCTGGGTTGCTCCTCACAGTAATCCTAGGTATCGTCCTTATCCTACAATTTAGTAGCTTGTGACTCTGGGTGACACTAGCCGAGTGCTGTTTTGTTTGTTTGAATATTTGATACTGGGTATGACTTTGAGATAGGCTCTCGCCAAGTTGCTAAATTGCCCAGGCTTGACTCCAACTTGCAATCCTCCTGCCTCAGCCTCCCACAGTGCTGGGAGTACAGGCCTGTCACCAGACCTGGTGACACTAGACCATCAAAGTCACCTTCCTTCTAGGCATCATCTCTCTCCTCTGCTGTCAAGTGGGTGAGCCAGATGGCATCTAACATTTGCTATGGATTCGTAACTCTTTGGTTCTGGTAGGAAAGATGTTTTGAAGCAACGTGAGAATAAGGCAAAGAAGCTTTCGAAGCTGCGTGTCTTCTGATTGGTGGCTTCTCTGGGGTGGGACGGCTAAGGGAGGAGAGCACTTCCTTACCATCAGTGGGCAGACATCGAAAGCTTTTCTGATTCCAATCACGGTGAAGGCGGTCAGATATAAGGCGTTTTGCTTGGCTTCGACAGGCAAGGTGCCCTAAAAAAGAAATAATATTTGTTTTACTTTTGAAATGATTTCTTTTAGTCCATGTTTTTGACAAATCTTAATAACATACATCTGGGGGAACTGGTACATACCACATTTTGATTGTTCTTTCTCCTCCTATAAATAATATTTTCAAAGAAGACAGAAATGCTGTCTTCAAAGTGAAATGATCTGGTTCTAATCTCTGTTTTTGTTTGTTTGTTTGGTTGGTTGGTTAGTTAGTTTGTTGGTTTTTGACTGAGCTGGGATTGAACCCTGGGCTCTCACATCCCAAATATTTTTTATTTTTTATTTTTTACTTTGAGATAGGGCCTAAGTCTCTATTCACTACATTTCCCAAGTTGGCCTTGAATTTGCAAGCTTCCTGATTCAGCCTCCCAGACTGCTGGGATCCCAGGCCTGCACCATCGGGCGACTCTCATCTCTGTTCTGAGCCCATTTCCCAGCTTTCCCTCAGGTGCTCCAGGTGGGCTGCTCCACGTTTCTCCCTGAGCCTGGGTCTTCTTACTGTACTCACCCAACTCCATTGTCCTGACCTTCTAGTCCCCATTTTATGCTTTTTCACGTGTCTAAATCTTCTGTCTCCCTTAAGAACATGCTAAAATGACACCTCTTAGCTGGTTGTGGTGGTGCCTGCCAGGCATTCCAGCACTTAGGAGGCTGAGGCAGGAGGATTGCTGTGAGTTTGAGGCTCAGCCAGGCTACACAGGGAGCTCAGGACTAGCCTGGACTTAGAGCAAGATCTTCTCTTAAAAACAACAAAAAGGTAAAAAAAAAAAAAAAAAGCACCAACAATGCTGCCTCCTCCATGAAGTGCTGTTTGGTCTGTGTTCTGCCATGTTGATCTGTGTTCTGCTGTATTGGTCTGTGTTCTGCCATATTTTGCCCTCCAGGTTGCACCAATCTAATGCAACGCCTATACAGCCTGCAGCAAAGTACATGCACCTCTCTGGCTTATTTCATGCCCTCACCATCTAGCACTCATGGCCCCACTTCATTGGGTAAACTACCTTCTCCCTCCTTGCAGTTCAAAATCCCAGGCACAACAGGGATCAGAGAGAAGGCTCAGTGTCACTAACTGTCAGGGAGTCACATACTGAAGCCTCATGGGCTGTTGCCCCACCTGTCAGGTTGGCTCCTGCAAAGCCACATGAGCGTGAGGTAAGTGCACAGGACATCTGCTGCACAGCAAGGTGACTCTAGGTAGTGACAATGGGTCGTATAGTGCTTAAAAAATGCTTGCCTAGCAGGCTCAAGGTCCTTAGTTCAGTTCCTCAGCACCATATAAAAATTAGCTGGGCATGATGGCACATACGTATAATCCCAGCACTTGAGGGGCTGGATAGGATGATTGCCACGAGTCGAAGGCCAGCCTGGGTTCCACAATGAGTTCAGGACCAAGTGGAACTACACGCTGAGACCCTGTCTCAAAAAAAATTGCTAAACAAAGTGGGGGATGGTGGCCCACATGTTGGCAGGCTGAGACAGAAAAATCACAAGTTCGAACGAGGGGCAATTTAGGAAGTTGGTAAGATCCTCAAAATGAAAAGAATTAAAAAAAGGGACAAGAGATGTAGCTCAGTGTGAAGGCCCAGGGTTTTTTAATCCCTGGTATCAATAAAATAAAAAAAATTCACTGAGGTGAGTAGATTTTAAATGTTCTTACCACAAACCACATGTGTGTGAAGTAATGCAAATGTCAATTACCTTGATTGAGCCATTTATAATGTGTACCCAGATCAAAACATAATGTTATATGTTATAATTGTATAAATTAGTTTTGATAAAGAGAAATCTATTTTTAAAAAGGGGGGTGGGTGGGCGCCCTGAGGCATCCTTTCTCCCTGTTTCTCTCCCAGGAGCCGGCTCGACTCATTTTCATGACTCCCCCATCTAGATTGGAGCCTGTGCTTTCAAATGAAACCACATCTCCTTTTTCTTAAAATGCATCAAACACACAAAATTACTTCATGGTTAGATCATAGCCTCTAGCTTCAGGGGCAACTTGATACATATTAAATAGATAGCTATTGAATAAACTAGCAAATATGCACATATGAATACTTTGGAGTTGCTACTAGCAAGACTACCCCACATTTTCTAGCAGTGTACGAGCTCCTTATCCCATTGTGCCCAAAATAGGCCTTGTGCGTACTTGTATTAAGGGCTTAGCAAAGAGCAGATGATGAATGTGGATGGATGGACAGGTGGCGATCTTAGAAAAGTGGTGCAATACTATTTTATTCTTCAAAGAGCCAAGAGAATGGTAGGTGCTACAAAGGACGTGTATGAGACCCAGTACCAGCACAGAGGCCACTTGTGACTGATGTGGAAGGGATGGGATTGAGCAGGTAGGAAAAACAATCAGTTGAATTTTACAAAAGTATCCTAAACAGCAGAAGGTACTTCCAAGATCCCTTAGAACAATATTTAACTACCGTGCAGTTGAAGTTTGGAAGTAGAATCTGATCTCAGGAATACTTTGTTGTACTCTTGAATAAAGTGATTCCAATCTTTCTCAATAACAGGATATAAATAGGACCTCATCTTATATGAAAATACCACGGAACCTTGACCTCTGAACTTTAGGTACTGATTTCTTACTAACAACAGACAGACACATTTGCACATTTTAGTTATTCTGGGAACTCTGCAGTTTATCCCCTGTGGACCACAAAAGTGTGTCACAGCAGATGTCATTTATCTGGTGAGCCATCTTGGACCTTTTCAGCTCAGAGAGTGGGCAGGGAAGGCCTTCGTATCCTTTGCTGGTTGACAAGAAGCGCTTCTTGATATAATACACTTATCTTCTCCTCTTCTTCTCATCTTCCCATGATGGAATGAGAAGAAACCCCAAATGTGTAAATAACACAATTGCTAATTTTTATATTTAGTGTCCTTACCTGTAATTTGATTGGATGATAGTGGGAATGTTCCTTGAAGGATCCATTTTCCAATTGACAATTATCAATCAGCCACAATAAGGAATTGCAAATTGAATTTTGGTTCTGTTCTACATATTTATTTACTTGTCCAAGTACTCTTAAGGCAAAAGCTGTTAACCTTGAAGACAAATCAAATACATATTTACAGCACAGGTTCCTTTTGGATTGCAATTTATGAAGTGTTTTAGTTCATACAATTTGATCATTTGATAGAAAATAAAAGTCTCCATGCAATTCTGTTATAGAGGGTGATAAGGGAAGCAGTCTGGAAGGTCTCCAAATCAGACAACAAACGTGAGGAGGACACTTTCTGCGATTACATATTGCTAGCTAGCACGTGAGTAAACATTGATTCTTGATGATGAAAAGCAACTAGTATTTAAAGTTAAAGATAACAGGTAAACACAAATGGGTTGAAGTGCTTTTACTGACCCAAGAACACAAGACACGGAAGAGTAAAATCACAAAACTACAGGTTGTGAAATTTGCAAACCTGCGACATCGCAACCCCTGCTTGAGTCCTGAGTTCCCTTTCCCGACACCTTGGGAGTGTTTACCTCCCTTCTCTCCCTTGAGGTCTGTCATGGACACAGAACTTGCCCCCTTACAAGGAAGCTTTAACATCACCAGTACGTAAAGGAGGAGCAAGTCCGGTCTCTACTAACCCCTAGCACAGCCTGTCGAGGGGATGGAATTGCACGGCTACCCAATGCCTCCTCCCTTTCCAGCCGCCCCAAAGCCTCTTGTCTCAGCATCTCAGAAGTTGCAGACTAAAACCATTTGATTTTCCCAAGTCCATAGGTGCACTTTAAATTTTTATTTTAGTTTTGCCTTTAAAAAAATGTATTTCCAATAAGTTTGGGGGAAGGAAATCATTGTTTAACTAAAAGTCTAAAGGCATGCCACGAAAAGACAGAAAATGAAAAATCTCCCTCCCGCCCATGTTCCACCCAACGACTGAGCAATGTCTCTGTGGTGTCCTTCCAAACAGCGAATTCAAGAAAACCAGCTACCTGTCTACCTTCCCACCCCCGCTACACCAAGACAGCAGGATAATATTTATACTGTCTTGTGGTTTTTTTCCATTTAATAATATGCTTTATAGATATGAACATGTAACATTTCCTTATTCTACAAATAATTTTAGTGTTAAATTACAGTATTTTGGTGTAGATACACACAACTGTTTTATCCTCTTATCTGCTTGTAGCTTGTTCTTAATCTTTATGCTAGCAGCATTAATTATTTAAAAATATTTGGTTCTTGCCATTAATTGGGACTTGCCTCTACAATTGAGTGCTTTTTCCTAATCTTCTTACGGTGACATCAGAAGCCCATTTTCCAGTCAGCTGACTTTTAAGGGGAAGATCTGACAGAGTACTCCGTTAGCTTGTCCAGTCGGCTCCCACGGAGAGGGGATATTTTTGTGGATTGGCCACATTCCCGAGCACTGACTGGCCTGTGTTTTGCACTGGTGGTCTCTTGAGATTCTGGCTGTTGAATGCATTATTTCTGCTAGCAGACTGGACGGCATTAGAAGGTGCCGGTCTAGCTATTTGGTTAATTACGCACCCTCTCTGTGCTTCAGTTTTATCTCTGAGAAAAGGCAATGTCTCAAATGGACAAATGGTCCCAGATCTTGAGGTTTATTACAACGATTGAATATATAAACACACCCAAAATAGTTCACCTGGGAACAGTGGATCTGACAGGTAAGCAGTCAGTAGGAATAGTGCTCGTCTCTTTCTCTGTTTGATACTGGTGGTCAGCCTGAGAGTCCTGAAGGAGTGAGTATCTAGACAGATTTTCCTTTGCAGAAAAGCAAATACTTTACACTCAGGTTTTTTGTCTACCTTCTTGTCACTGGCCTGTATCTCAAAGACAGGAACAAAACTCAAACTTTGAATGTAACTTAGAGGAAAGGAGAAAGGGTAGGCCATCCGATTTGCTTTTATCAGATACCCCAGGGTGCCTGTAGAAGTTCTTGTAGCCTGACTTAGGGTCTTAAGCTTCCCCATAGGTCCTAGCACCAAAAACTTTCAGCAAAAAAGAATTTTAAAAGTCACCTTGAAGAGAAATGATAAAACTGAAGGTGCACATCCATTGTGCTCCAGCAATTCCATTTCTAGGGACAGACAAGGGAAACCCACTGTGCACAAAAAGATATCCAAATGCGATCGTCGTGGCATTGTCTCTACTAGGAAGAATTGGAAATAATCGCTCATCAAATGAGAATGGGTAAAAAGTCTCATGGTATATTTGTAAAATTTACCACTACATGATGGTAAACAAGATTGAATGAGATTTACCTACACTGATGGAGCAGAACAACTAAATGTTTAAGAAAAACGGCCAGTGCAGGATGGTCGCTGTGGGCTGATGACCAGTAGTCACCATTAACAAACATCAGAGGAACTCTATACGAATTCGTATGTACATTTATATAAAATATTAAAAGTGATCGGAAAAAAGGCACAAATTCATGATAGAGAATGACCTTGCAGGAAAGTAAGCCAGACTGAGATGGCAGCTTGTGGTTAAAGGAAAACTTGAATTATATCTGCAATATTTTAATTTAAAAAGACTAAACTAATAGAAAAACTACACCATCCTTAATTTTTGAAGAAAAATGTGATCTATACTTTTGTATCACCCTTAATTGCTGAACAAACACTTTGAAGGTACGTAGATGCCGCTGTCCCTATGCATACTTCTTCCAAGGAACTTGTTTCTGGCTACATGCCATCCAGGTGGTCTGGCCTCTGCCTCTTGAGAGGCTCTGGGTGGGCACTGAGGGGTTGCAGTAACTTGTTGTGGAGATTTCTGTTCTCCAGGCATTATTTCCCAGCTCCTGTGTGGCGGTTCCCAGCCTCTACAGACATCTGCCGCCACCCCTGTCCCCTGGTGGTTATCCTCTGGCCGGCATGTTCCAGGATCTATGTGTCTTTTAAAATGTGCCACTCACATATGGTGACATCCAGTTGTAAGGCTCCACCTGTGGCACCTGGTAACTAATTGGACATAGAGCCAAAGAAAAAGGAAGCAAGACCTATTGATGAATCTGACTTGATTGGGGACAAAGTGTAGGGTCTTGGTGTGCATTGATTAAAAGTACAGAGGAGAAGAAAGTTTGAGGAGAAAAGAACGAATTTGGCACAGATTGTGTTTGAAGGTCTTTGGCAGCAGACACCTAGTAATGTGGCTCTGGTGTCTAAGAAAGAAGCCAGGTCCCAAGACTTGGTTACAGTGGCACTGGAATAAAAGTGATGGGAGATGGAGGCAAAGATGTAGTTGTTCAAAGAGAGATAACAGAAAATGAGATGACTGAGAATGAAACCCTGGGGATGTCCAACACTTATAGGAACGAATCTAAAATTCATTTGTTGCAGGTTGCAAACTCCTTAAATATATTTCCTATCTTGGAGCCTACGCAACACCTGGCATCCTGTGTTTTGATTATTTTATTAAAGTATGATAATATTTTCTGAAAATAGACTTCCACATGGGCTTATAATTTACTGTCTTTTCCTTAAGTAATCATACTTATGGAAATTATGCTTTATTGCATAAATAACTTATTTAGCATGAGATGTGTACCAGACACTAGAAGTGCCTGTAACTGAGAATTCTATTGAGGAAGTCTAATTAAAATAAGTAAGAAAAAACATTAAGGAGAAAAGAGACATAGGGAGAAAGACATAGAGTATTAGCATGGGAATGGACAGGAAGCTCCCAAATATTTTGAGTGATTTGACCTTCCTTATTGGTAGTTTTTCATAAGAGGGTCATACTAGCTGATGTGGCAAAGATGGAGAGAAAAGAATCAAAGTCTGAAGGCAGAAAACTAAAGAAGTCTAGTGCAATAATCTAGAGAGGAAGTTGGCTTGGCCAGGGTGGTGTGTTACAATCAGTAAGAATAGTCAGATTCAGGGACTGGGGACGGGGTAGCTCAGTGGTTAAAGTGCTAGGCCCTGGGTTCAATTCTCTAGCACTACGTAAAGATTATCTAGGCATGGTGGCACATGTCTATAATACCAGCACTGAGGGGACTGAGGCAGGAGGATTGCTATGAATTTGAGGTCAACCTGGGCTCCAGAGTAAGGTCAGGACCAGCCTGGACCATGGGGCCAAGACCCTGTCTCAAAAAAAAAAGTATTCAAATTCAGGATGTATTTTGAAGGTGTAGCCATGCATATTTGCTGGATCAGATGGGTGTTATAAGAGAAAGGGAGGAGTAAAGACCAACTGGTCTTCTAGTCCGAGCCACTAGAGGGTTGGTGCTTCCATTATGGTTGTATTCTTTACCAAATGAACCAATGAGTCAACACAATTTAAAGCTTCCTACTTACCAAGTGCTACTGTCCCCACCTTTCCACATGCTGTAGGAATAGTCCAGGTTTCTGTAGGACATGATGCTCACCATCCCTAGGAGGCACCAGAAAAGAATACAGTGCTTCACTGACTGCCATCTGAACTCACAGGGCTGATGTACCAGCCCTTGGGAGCAGAAGACTCCCTTTGGTGTCCAGCAGTAGACAACACTCTGTTTCCAGCACTGGACTTCTCAAAGGAAATACTGAATTGCTTGGATTGGAAACCAGCAAGTAGAACATTCCGATCTCATTCAAAGAGGAAGCAGTGCTCTGTAGAGCTCGGAGTGCAGGTGTCTTGTCTCTTATCCAGGCATTTTGGCAAGGGAGGCCAAAATGCTACAGAAATAGTCCGTGTGTTTATTTATAGAGCCCACCTCATGAATTTCCTTTTTTGGGGGGTGAAATGCTTTTACAATTAAGCTTTTCTATAACTCATAATGACTTAAAATACTAGCTTAATTAAAATATGTATTTAAAAATTGCAAGATCGTTATGTAATTTTTTTACCTTCTTTTATTTTTTTCTTCAGATACTGTGTTTTAGTTAATGAATTAGGATGAAAAATGTTCCAATGGTTTCCTGCTTCCAGATAGTGAAATACATAGAATAAGGGGACGATGCTCATGAGCTCTGCCTCCGCGCTGCCCTTGGGGAGGTGGAGTAAGGTGTCGATGCCTTCTTGACTCAGGACTGTAGACAGCATCTCACCGATAAGCAAACCTGGAACAGAAAGAGGTTAAAGCAGACACAGCACTTCCTGTCCACAGCTAACCATATATTTTAAAGAGAGAACAGCTATTAATGTGCTTTTCTTTTTATCTGAGCAGTTAGCTTGCTTCTTGGAAATAGGTGGGGAAAAAAAAAGATTTGGCTTAGAACATGAATTTTAAAAAAGACTTAAAGATATCTCTCTACAATGGTGGTTGAGGATGGAATATAGAACATGGTGAGCCAGTTGACATTCTATCTGATGGATTTAAATCTTGTGAACTATAGTAACTGGTCCTCCCACAAAGCAGAGCAAAGACCCAGGGCTGGGAGTGTTATGACCATTTGGTCTGTAACTCACTGTGAAACTTTGTGCAAGCCAAGCCATTTTTCTTATAAATCAAACAGCAAAATTGTACTTGGTTAAAAAAAAAAGTTCTTTCTACTTCCAACATTCTGTAATTCCAAGGTGTTGAGGTACAATGGAGCCAGGCCATTCCATCATTTGTTTATATGTTGTTGAATTGTGAAGTCTAGAGATGAGGGAAAGCCCGGTAAAGACGCAACATGTGCTCGGGCACTGGTATGTGGTCAGCACACTCTGAAATCAGCATGATGAAACTTAATCACCAACACGATGGTGTTAGAAGATGGGGCTTTGAGGAGGTAATCACGAAGACTCTGTCCTAAATAGGACTAATGGCCTTATAAAGCAGGTGTGAAAACACTGTTCACTGTGCTCTGTCATTCTGCCCTTCCATCTTCTGCCGAGGATGTGGCAATGAGATACCACTTAGGAAGTACAGAGCAGCCCTTGGCAGACACTGAACCTGCCAGCACTCGATCTGGGACTTCTCAGCTTCCAGGACTATGAGAAATGAATGTTCGTTAAAAGTTATCTAGTCTTAGGTATTTTGTTTTACCAGCATAAATGGGCTACGACAACTAACTCCTCTGGGACTGGTACTTAAGCGGAGCACTGCTGTTGTCTCTGGGTTACTGGTAGGTCATAAAAATCTTCTTCGGAGCTAAGGCCATTGAAAATTGTTCAAATCTAGAAGCAACTGAGCACCCAGTTTATAGAGAAGTCTTTGTCTAAGAAAATCCCCACCCTCCATCATGGGAGAATTAATCTTCACTTAAGTCAAGCCAGTGGAAGAAGATACATGGGAAAATGATTGAGTATTACAAGGAGGGAGATTGGCAGGGTCACAGGGGGTTAGGTACTTTCAAAGATAGATTTTTGTGTGTAGGAAAGCAGAAAAACAGAATAATCATGAAGATACTTGCTATTCGTTTGAAAGACACACTGAGATAATACATAAATCTGGAATTTGTTAATTTACCTTTTACACTCAAAATCCTTTTGACATTTGTTTTGGGGACCATGTCCAGTGGTACCCTGTATGGGAACTCCCTTCGTCTGCTAATGGCACCTATAATTTTAAAAATGATTAGATTTACACCATATTTTTGAAGAGACTATTTTCAGTTTTTTTAACATACACTACTAACAAAGACTTTTTCAAAATAAAAGATTATTTTACAATAACACAATTTAAAAAGAAAAATCCTACCCTAGGCTTGTATAATCTCTTTAAATAAACACTAAACTGGGCTATAAGATTTCTGGCCAATTGCAAGATGTGAAATAACTAGGTAATATCAATTTTATCCACAAGGAAAACGTAGGATGCCATTTTGTCCAAAGACAGAAAGTAGTTCCTGGAACTGAAATCTAAAAATACCTAACATAAAATATCTTTTAAGGTTACTTGAAATAAGACCTGAAATTCTTTCCACATTCCCCTTTCTGTCTAGCATACATACTTTTTTTTCTATGCCTTCCACAAGATTTTTAGCATACTGGCTTCAGAGAACTTTTCTACATAATCACTGCTCACTTTTATCTTAAAACAATAGCATTTATCATTGTACTGATAGAGCTCTTAGAATGCATGGATATCGTGAGTCTTCACAATAATCTGGAATGATAGGTCTATATTTTAGTTCTATAGATAAAGACATTGAGCACAGAAAATAACTCAAGATCACAGAACTAGAACAGGTGGCATCAGGATCTGAGTTAAAAAGTTTCTACTGCAGAATTCACCCACATCCCATTGTCTGGCTAAGAAACTCTGTCAAGGTGGGAACTGTCTCCTATTCAGGTTGTAATTTCAGCACTCAGCAGTATCCCTGGCGCATGAAAGATGCTGAAGCCATGCGTTACATTTAGCAATTTGATTGACAAACCACATTGTGACCATTGAAGGGATTATGTCAACTTGAGGGAATTAGGAACCACACCTCCATTAGGATTAGGATTTGTGAACCACTCCTAGATTAGGGATCAAGAACTGGTCTGGATTATAGTGTGAGTGATTTGCGGGCTGGCCAATGAGAGAAGAGCACCCACCCAGATGTGGGAGAGCCAACTGGAACGCCAAGGGTATAAAAGGAAGGAAGAGGGAAGATTATTACAATTTCTTCCTCTGGGAAAGCTCTCGCCTTCACAATTGTCTACGGAACTGAGGACACTGACTTGCTACACATTGCAGATTGTCAGCACAGATTCGCTCCAGTCTTGACCTGTGTCTGTCTGCTCATCACTACTCTTCAATTGCCAATCTTCAGGCTTCAGTCTTCACCAGAGATCTATGGTAGACTCTCACCTCACCGGCTGTCCTGCAGTCCCAAACGGGAGATCGACTTCACAGCTGAGCAACCATCTTGGACTACCTCTATCCTTGGATTTGTAAGCCTTCCTAATAGATAATTTTGTGAGAAAAATCTATAAATTCTGTCTTTTGAAAGAACCCAAACTAATACACACATGATTTGCCATAGACGCAGGAACATCTTCATGGAACTTCTTTCTCCACGAACCCTTGGTACATTCTGAAGAAATTGTATTGAAAGCATTTAAGAAGTTTGCAGCATGACTGATAGTGTGGAGTTCACAAAAAGTGTAGTATAGATGTGACACTGAACAAGACACACATAATCTTTCTATGCCTTGTTTATTAGCTTCAATGAGGTAATACTATTTTCCTCAAGGGATTTTTGTAAGGGTACAAATAATATAGATAAAAGCTTGGCATGCAGTTGGTGCTCAATAGATGATACTTATTGCAGAGACATTGCTTGTAAATACCAATCGATCCTCTACCATTTTCTTACTGATACTTGCTCTTGACAATTCCAATTCTCAGTAGTAGCTCTACCACCACATGGAAAAACTTAAAGAAGAAAGTCAAAACTAAGGAAGCCAATTCTCTTTGTCAGAGACTGTGATAAAAATCATTTTGACATTCCAAATGAAAGTAGATTTCAGAAAGATTACAACATGTAAAAGCCAAACCTTTGAAATCAATAGAATATTCACAATGTCTTTGTGAACTGAGGGTAGAGGAAGACTTCTTAAAGACGAAATCCAAAATAAGTAACCATGAGATGGCATTATGATGGATTTGACTACATCAGAGAAAAGAATTCCTCTTCAAAATCTATTAAAATTTAGTGTTGCTCCAAGAATTACATCTGAGACAAAACCCAGAAGAAAAAGACAAGAAAATTCATATGGAAAATTGATGGCTGGGACAGCCCAACACTCAACGAACGTCTGAAGAAATGCTTAAAATGCTAGTTATAAAACCGTTCAAATTAAAACAACAAGGTATCACTCTATGATCTTCAAAATGTCATATTTTAGAGGGGTGAGTAATAGTAGATGGGAGGGTGTGGAAAGAAGAAAACACTCACGCACTGCTGATGTAAATGTGAATCGTGCAGGTACTCTAAAAGCCAGGTAGCACGGTGAGCGATGAAAGCGTCTGTATGTTCTCTGACTTGCAGTCCCACTCCTGGTACACAGCTCATGTAAACTCTTATCTTACTTCTTCAATCTCTCTCTCTCTCTGTCTCTGTCTCTGTCTCTGTCTCTCTGTCTCTCTCTGTCTCTCTCTGTCTCTCTCTCTCTCTCTCTCTCTCTCTCTCTCTCTCTCTGTGTGTGTGTGTGTGTGGTGTGTGTGTGTGTGCACTAAGAATTTTCATAACGGTATTACCTATAGTAGCGGGGACTGTCACTAGGGGATCAACAAATAAAACTATAGAAAAACATACCCTGAAATTCTATGTAAGAAATAATGAATTAAATACGCATATAGCAAGAGAGACCTTTCTTGAAAACTGAGTATTGCATTTAAAAATGGAAGAAATCCAATAGAATCTACAGCACAATATCTTTTAAATATGTTATGTTAAAGAGGTGTACACATGAGAAAATATTACCTCCCTATCAAAGACATATATCAAACACTGTTGAGTGGGTGAATTTGGAGCGAGGGACATGGAAGTGGGATCAGGGATGAGGGGAGAAATGCACAGCCCAGGGGTGCTGGGGGCCAGTAAGTGAGCGTGTGGGAGTGAAGTTCTCCACATATGAGATATACAATGGGCAGGAGAAAGGCTGGGGAAAGGGGGGGAAAACAGAAACTGGGATTCGAGTTGGTCCTGACCATTGCATCTCTGTGTTTAGTCTCTTTTTAAGTTAGCATCAAACAATTCTAATCAGTAATCTTTCTGTGCTTTGTTCTGAGACCTTGTTCTCCTTTACCAGTACATTGTTCTGATTTCCTTTAACTTTATTGTCCACTGGCTTTTCCAAATGCATCCTGTCTTTTTATTTTTATTTTGAACTGATTTCTATAAAAGGTCATACTGCAGAGCAACTTCAGTATACAAATATTGGAAATACTGAACAGTATCTCTGAAATATCCCAAACAGGATCATTCTTAGCCTCTTCTACCTTTCTAGAGGGCAACCAAGCTACCTAAATCCAAGCAGTCTAAAATGACAAGGAAAAAAAGAGCCTCATGCCTGGGTCGGAAAGAAGTAACTGTTTTGTTCTGCTGGGGTCAACACCAGGCTTTGTGTAGGAGGCAAGCCCTCCACCTCTGGGCTGAGCCCCAGCCCCGAGTCTGCTAAACCAAGACTTTCTCCACAGTGACCTGTCTGTGGCTCTGACGGTCACACCTGCTGAGTAAGGCAAGGCGGGCTTTGGGGGAAGCTGTTGGTAGTGATGCCACTACAGCAGACACCAGTGCAGAAAAGGAAGAGAAACCACAGGACACGTGGTTCTGAGACTTGATAGGACTGCCCCAAGGCCCAACCATTAGAACATGCAAAATCTCTACCCTAGATCACACACGAGGGCTAATCAGGGAGGGGCTTCTACACAAAGGCAAAATTAGAACAGTTAGTAGCTGGATATGTGCACAGAGGATGCATTATTCTTTGATGCCTTTGCTGAAGTCCTTCTTATTCTGCTTGTGATAAGAGTAGCAATATTTCACTTTCCCAGAGCAAATGGCACTCCGAGCACAGGGGTCTTACATTTGTAAGTAAATGTCCTTTGCTCCCATTGTCAAATCATTGAAAGAAAATAAGAACGATGGGACGAAAGTAAGCTAAGTCACAGCCATTTGGGAAGAACCACGTGGCCTATTGGGTTGATAATTGTTAATGGAGAAGACCTTGACTTTCATAAACACCTACTGCGTGTGTGCGTGAGTTCTGCATCATTGCTCTGTTTGCAATGTCCCAGCTTGCAGAGGTTCACAGCAGTTTAAATGAATAAGAAGCAGGGAAGGCGGAGCAAGAGGAGTGGGGTTAGTGATTGGTCAGCATCGCTGTGTTTTCAAACAATGCACATGAAACAACTATGTAAATTACTTTTTCTTAGGTGTTCTTTGGACTGATGTTTTATAATAATAGTATAAAGCCTTATTATGACGAATATATTTAAGAATTGGGCTTTTCCAATTCAACACATTTAACATTCTTAAAAAAGTGTTTTCAGTTGAATATACACTTAATTTCTAGAACAACAAGACAACATATGAAACAAAAAAAATCCTTTTTCCTACCGTAAATTCCCCTGGGGTCCAGAGTAACACCGGCATAACTTTCCTTTTTGACCCCTTCTGGCTAAATAAAAACAAAAAGCATTTAATTAAGAATATAATTAAATTTAAATGACCTGAGTGATCCCTGGATCAACTTTTCTAGATCATTTTCCCAATTTTTGAAAAAAAGTCCTCTTTTTGAAAAAGCAAATGATGTCTAGATATTTATATGTAATATGGAGTAATAAGATTTTTTGGCAATTTGTATATTGTTTAGTGCGTTTGCTTAAAGAGAAGTTATTATTGGCGAGAAAACCGGTCCAAATGCTTTTTGTATATATTAACTTTTTAACCTCAAAAAAATAAGCTCTATGAAGTAGGCACTATAATTACTCCATTTGATGGATGAGGAAATTGACAGAGAGGAACGCAGTAGCTGCTGGGGGAGCGAGGATCCGGGCCAAGCAGCTTGCTCCACCGTGTCTGCAATCAACCCACAGTGAAAGGACGCACAGAGGAGGACACTAGGGCTGTCTCTAGTCCTAAACAAATCAATACATGTTTACCAATGTGAATTTTATAGCTGAAACCAGAATTCAGAACGAAGAATTTAGGAGGACTGAGTATCAACAAGTCGACATGTCACTGTCAGCAAGAATCATGTCTTATTTTAAATTAATATTATTTTTAAGTTGGCAAACCATAATTGTGTATGAATCTTTTAATTTAGACTAGATGACAACACTCAAAAAATTGAAATCAAAAATACTTAAAAACTATTGAATTTTTTTTTGGCTTGTTTCCATTTATGCACCATGGCGTTTTTTAGTATTTTTACCTAAAGATGTCTCTTTTTGGTAAGGACAAACATGTTTACAAAAAAATAAAGAAGACTTTTTTCTCAGTATACCTTCAAGGATTTTTAAATTGTTTCGTATCTGGCTAGTTGAGATTTTTAAGAACTTCATTTTAATTTGTAATAAAAATTTACAACCTGTTTTTTTTGAAGTAGTGCAAGTACCTGTTAATGAAGTTATTAAATTAATAAAGGTCTTAAATTAAAAAAATTTTCTAGGTTGTAAGTTATTTTTAAATACAGGAACTGTGTCTTTTTTCTTTTTCTTTTTCTTTTTTAGATAGGGTCTTGTTCTATAGTCCAGGCTGGTTCTGAACTCAAAGTGGAGCACAGGCTAGCCTCAAACTCACGGTAATCCTCCTGCCTCAGCTTTCTGAGTGCTGGGATTACAGGTGTGCACCACCATGCCAGGCTAATTTTCATATGGTGCTGGGAAATTGATCCCGGGACCTTGTACATGCTATGCAAGCACTCTAACCATGGAGATACATCCCCAGCCCTTATTCATTGCTTTATCCTCAACACTGAGGATGAGGTCTGTATTTCAACATTCACCTTTCTAATTTTTCTGGGTTGGGAACAGGGTGGGAGAGGCCTGAAAGGCATATGCCAAATTGGTATTGTTGGAAATCTTTGGGTGTGACTACTGGTGGCTTTTTTTCTTGGTGGTTTTTCAGTACTCATATTTTAATAAACAAGTGTTATTGTTTCATTAAATTTTTAACTATAATTTCAACTTATAGAAAGCTTGTAAAGAATAGTACAAAAAAATATAGGATGTCCTTCATCCAGATGCCTCAATTTCTAATATTTTGTTATCTTTATACCAAAACTTTCTCCCTCCCTCCTTTCCCCACCCAAATATAAGCTGTTAACTTTTATTCCAGAGAAAAGTATTTAAAAAAAAAAAAACAAGACTCATGCTTTCCTTACCACCACTCGCAATGTTTTAACTAAGATTTCTCTGCCAAACGATGTCTCCAGTGAGAAGTTGATGGTGTGGAGGCCGATTTCCAGAGGAAGCAGGGTGAAGGTGACCAGGTGACTGGAGGAGCCTTCTACTCTTTGGCGCACACATTTGGAGGACTTCGTCCCCTGATGGGTGATGGCTGGGTTTTCCGATGTGCAAATTCCTTCCACGGTAGACATTTTAACACAGAACTGAAATATCATGAGTGGAGATTCATGTCAACATACTTTACTGTTTGAGTCATCTGTATCTCTAGGAAGATGTGCCCTGGATTGTGCTTGTTGGACACAAGCTGGTCCCTGATGCTTTAACCTTGTTAAAGTCACTCCTGAGGTCCTGAGGCCTAGGAGGAAGCTTGCTTTGGATTTGGAGCTTAGCAGTGTGAGGGAATATCTAGAAAAGTCAGCCCTGGCTCAGAGATGTCTTAGTCTTTTTTGGACTGTGATCTCCTAAGTCAGAGACAAAGCGTCTGCAGATTTTTGTTCCTGATATCGCGAGAGCACTTGTTAAACCCTTCCTTTACATGTTTGTGCTTTAGACAGTGGGTGCGGGATGTTGTGTTCATCTTTGTATCTTTTAACTCAACCTCTGATATTCAGTAAATAACGGTTTGATGACTTTTGTCCTGACCTATTCCAAGCCCTGCCCAATCTGTGCAACGTACTTTTCCAGTCTTACTAGCTTTGCCATTGCATTCCATTTTACAATTAAGCTCTGGCTTTCAAAATAACTAAGTTCAAATGTTGGTTCTCCTTACTGATTGTGTTATGGGAATAGCTTGTGTGGCCATTTTAATTACGTATTTCCTTATCTTTACAAAAAAAAAAAAAACTAGTCCTCTTCACTGACTTCTGGTTCAAGCAGTGACAATTTTTCATCTCCCCTCCAAAATCTGGAGAACTGACAAGAACTATAACCAAAAGAGTCAACTCATAAAGTCTAGAATAAATCAAAAAGATGAAGAGAGAACATCAATATTCAACAATCAATTCTGAGAAATGTCTAAACTCCTCTTAAACACCTTCTTAGGACAATAACAGCCCAACTGAGTGGGACTTGAGACCGAATAATTCTCCCAGCACAGCAGGGGCAGGGTGGGAAGGATAGATACAAGAAAAGCCACTTGATTCCAGCACTCTGGGAGGATGAGGCAGGAGGACCCTCACATCTAGCACAGCCTGGCAACTAGTGTTTTAGTGATATACCCTGGCTTAAAACAAAAAAACGACTAGAGATACAGCTCAGTACACAGGCCCTGGATCAATTCCCTCTTATCACATGTGTGCGCACACATGAAGTCATTTGACAAAATTCATTAACAAAGTTAAATACAAGTAGCAGATTAGAGAAAACACTAGCAGCGCATATTAGCGGTGAAAGATTAAGAATCATGAAATACGAAGCACTTTTGTAAACAGTAACAGGTATGGACACATCTTGCATAGCTCCAAGAGGCCAGGTGTTACACTTCCACAGAGTAGTTCATCCAGCCATCAACACTGAGGTATGTGCTATGATTAGCCCATAGTTCAGATGAGAAAACCGGGCATGTAGAGGCGAGGAAACCTGACTCAGGCAATAAACAGTTGAATGAGGGGCTGAAGGATGTGATATGAAGGTAGCACAAGGGGTGTCATCGGTAGTACACCGAAGAAGAGGGCTGACAGGGTTAGTAATCGCAGTAATAAGATGGAATTATCAATGATATTAGACAAATTTTATATGTAGTTTTAAATAATATACTGTTACCTTTCATGTATTAAAATATTATATGATTGTATTCATTATTCATGTGTATTACTCAGCAATTTGCTTTTCTTGATGAACATTACTTTTTTTGAGATAGGGTCTCGCTCTGCAGCCCACGCTGGCCTTGGATTCACAGCAATCCTCCTGCCTCAGCCTCCTGAGTGCTGCGATTATAGGCATGAGCCACCATGCCCAGCTTTATGTGGTGCTGGGGAATTGAACTCAGGGCCTTGAGCTTGTTAGGCAAATGCTTTAACCACCATGCCATTCCTCTAGCCCCCACATTACATTTTTTGACATTTAATTAAAAGCATACATGTAGTATAGGAACAGAAAAAGGGTGCTAAGAATTGTGAGAAAGTTAGAGATCAAGGCTACCTATCTGCAGTCAGCAAGAATATTAATTGACATAGTCCTTCTAGAAGGTGATTATGGTAATAATTACCAAAAGGTAAAATACTAATGCCCTGTGGCCCATTCTTATACTCCAAGACAAAGCATGTATCCTACAGAGATACCTGTGCATGTATGAGAAGACCCTCCTACATAAATGTCGTTCCAAAGCCAAATTATAATAGTGGAAAATGGGAAGCAGCCTATGTCTCTTTCATAGAAAAATGGCTAAATATAGTATATTCCATAAGTGAGTTACTATGCAGCTGTGAAACTAATAAAGCAAATCTATAGAAAGTGACATGGAAAGATGTTTCTGGTAATATCATTAGCGGAAACACATGTGGTTGAAAAGGCATATGTGTACATACACTCTTATCTGCTTTTTGTTTGTTTGTTTTGCTGTGTTCTGATACTGGGGACGGACCTCATGGCTTTTGCACTGAGCTACATCCTCAATACACTTTTTATTTTTACTTTGAAACAAGTTCTTGGGAAGTTGCTAAGTTCCCCGGGCTGGGCTTGAAATTGTGATCCTCCTGTCTTGGCCTCCGTGGGCTCTGAGATAATAGGCCCAGTTTATATGTGGCTGATTAGGTGAGGTCAGGAGACCTGGCTGATTTCATTTCCCTAAGTGTCCAGAGCTTGGCTGTCCCATTCACCTATTCATGCGTCTATTTGAGGTATAATTTGATATGCTTAAAAATTCACCCCTCCTAATATGACTTAGATTGAAAGATAAAATCATCCTTCCTATAACAAAATGCAGTCTGACTCTAGTTAATTTTGTTGTGACAACAAGAACTGATTTTTCTGTCTAGGTTATATGACAATATATTATATAGATCAAACAAGGTAAATGTGAAGTCTGAAGATTTAACACAAAAAATCATTTTATAAGAAAAGAACTGATAAAAACAACAAAATTGACAATATTTCTAGCTTCCCAACTTTTCTTATAGTATGGGATAAAACAAAGAATGCTTACCTCAATAAAAATGAAATATTGAAATAAAATTTATTCTAAACAACCTGTTCTCATTTCTAGTAATAAATAATACTATTATTATCAACAGGTCAATTGAAGGAACAGTATATTTTATCTAATGAGGAGATGCTTTGTAGACAAAATTTATTTTTATGTTTAACAACTTTAGAAATACATATGTTATCAATTATGTACTAAACTCGAAGAATAAAAGTAGAACTTTAAAAAATATACGTAGAGGGGCTGGAGATATAGCTTAGGAATTAAAATGCTTGCCTAGCAAGTGCAAGGCCTTGAAGAGGGCATGGTGGTGCACACCTGTAATCTCAGTACTTTAGAGGCTGAGGCAGGAGGTGTGCTGTGAGTTCAAGGCCAGCCTGGGCTACCCAGTGAATTCAGGACCAGCTTGGACTACCGAGAGAGACCCTGTCTCAAAAACAAAAGCAAAAACCAACAAAAATGTTAGACTTTTGGCTTCTTTGAGTCCTCATGCAAAGTTTTGTGTTTATGATTTTTTTAAGCGAAACCAGTCCGCCTGTGGCACAACAGTCCCAGAGATGCGCCGTGTGAGAAAACTGCTAACAGCTGAGGACTCATTGCTGATAGGAGAGTGCTGTGTCCATGGACTGGAGACTTCAGTGACGGTGCAGAGCTGTCGCTATGGAAGCAGTGTGGGTACTGAGTTCCAAGGACAGGAAGGGGACTGCGTGATTAGACGACGACATGCTGGAAATCAAGATTTCACAGAGGATGTAGAGACCCACCAAGTGCAGATAAGCACAAACGTCTAGAATGAAGCTGCAGACCGAGCCTGACCGGAACCTCTGATCCTCTCCAGCTCAGGGAGCGTCTTGTATATTTTCTTGTTCTTTAGACTGGAGTTACATCACGTGGGTCTCCTAACACCTCCCTCTTCCTCCGTCTCTTGTACCCAAAGGTCTGTCTAGTACAACATTCATTCTTAGTGCTTGGCTTTTAATGCTGAGCTGAGTTGAATTCTTGTGTGTGTGTGTGTGTGTGTGTGTGTGTGTGTGTGTGCGTGCGTGCGCGCGCGCGTGTGATAGTTATACTCACGTCATTCCCTGGTAAGTCAGAGAATGTTTTTTCCCATTTATTCTACCAACCCGTAAATGCGTACTTACCATCATCCCAGAAGTCCTGTAGTTGTAAACAGTTCCTTTCAACTGGATTTGCTCGCCTCGCACAACAGAGTAGGGTATATTCACTTCCAGGAAGACGTCTTTGAACACTTTTGCCTTGACAGCATCAGCAACGCATATACCTTCCGCCCAGAGGAAAGGAAAAGCATATTAGGGAATTTCTTCATTTAGTCACTTTATTAGTATTCAAATGTCTTATATTTGCTTAATTTCAAGGGAAAAGAGCATTTGATTAAGTTTTTTTCCAATATCACACATGTCCTTGAATTATTTTTTATAGTTATTGGTATTAGCAGAAAACTTTGTTCAAGAGAGAATTTTATTTCAGGCATGACAATATTTATTAGCTAAAGTGCCCAGTCTTTTTAGATATTCATTTTTGGCTCCTTTTAATGAACACAACTTTTTATTTGTGGAAACCAACTTTCTGTGGAAAAAAGGACAGCAAAGGCGCCAAGCCAATTCTGAACTTATTTACTGCTCTAGGTCACCACAGAAGGGCCTCCATCCCGGAGAGAAGGCATATGTCCAACTCTAGTCAACTCCCTCATCACTGAAGAAAGCGACAGAAGATGACTTGACTCTGGTACTTACAAAACGACAGCCAGTGCAGGAGTAGGAGAAGAAGCTGTGACTGTATCTAACACAGAATATGTTTTCAAATGGCATCCCGTAAGTCCTGGGTAAACTAAGCACCCGATAACAAAGAACTACACGTTGCTAAGCAAATTATTCCTTCAATTAGTATATGACTCGTGCTTACCACTGTTTGAAATCCCAACACCTTGAATTTCCCAGGTGGTTAGAGAATCAGGCAGCGCAAGCCTCAGCTGATTTCTGGAAGTTAAAATGTGGATGTTCAAATAGAGTGACACTGATTAACTCAACTTCATAGATTTGTTGTCATTGTTGTTGTTGTTTAAGACTACTATAGAAGAAAGAAAAAAGTCCTCACAAGACAAAATCATGTCAGGTATTAAGGAAAAACAACATAAAAACCATATTCAACAACTACCTATTGTATGTTTATAGTATTACACCTGCAAAAATATATTATTTTCAGAGGAACATCAAAGAAGCACCAGGAGTGATCAAAATATACAATGAATTTCTAAATTAAAAAATGATTTTAAAATTATTTTTGGTAAAATATTTACATAAACATCATTTTCACATATTATTAAATTTAATTAATCATTGCAGTAAAAGACACAGTGCCATGAATCTCCAAAAAATGCTTCCCCTCACTTTGAACACATCTGTCCTCTTGTTCTTGCCCGGCTCTGGAGCAGGACCAGAAGTGTGTCTTTACATAGTGTGATGAAAATATGCCATTGAGGGCTGGAACCTAGATTAGGGGTGAGGCTTGCCTGAGAAGTGCAAGGCTCTGGGTTCGATCCCCCAGCACCACAGACTAGCTGAGCATGGTGCCACACACTTGTAACCCCAGCACTTGGGAGGCCGAGGCAGGACGACTGTCACCAGTTCTAGGCCAGCCTGGGCTACATAGTGAGTTCAGGACCAGCCTGGACTACAGCCTGGACCTTGTCTCAAAAACAAAAACTAAAACAAAACACACAGTGAGTGGCATTTGACAGAAATGTGGACATTCTAGTGTGCCCGGAATTCACTTTATCTGCCCAATCTGGCACTGTGAGACATCTGGCTCCTCCCCAAAGCCGAAACAACCATGCATGGTAAATATTCAGGACAATTCAGAACATGGAGGCAGCCATGACTGCACAATAGATACAAAAGAAGTTTCTAGAACTGCTTGGGAAAGTGGCAAGAACGATGAATGTGTTAGAGGCAGGTGTGAGTACTTCAAGGGGGATTAGAGGCAACGTGTCTTTTACTGTAAAAAATTATTAATTGAAACACTGACTGTACTTTTTGATCACATGCCTTACCTTTTGGGAACGTGATGAACTTCCCACAGCCAACTTTCTGGAAAGTAGCTCCTAACTTCTGCTTTTATTGCTGGTGACAGGTACCTTATATCTGGACCAAAAAAATTAATTACAGTAAAACAATATAAATTCTTCATACATGAATTTGAAAGCAGAGCCAGAAGTGCTTTCCTAAAGTTCAATAAACAACTCTGTTTAGTGATTTTAAAGAGGATCATAAAGGTTTTAGAATTTCTCTACTAACAACACTGGAAAACCAAAGCACAGATATTTAAAAAATAATTTATGAAAGTGTCTAATTTTAGTATTTCTGAGACTATGTAAGATAATGATCACTGCAATTACTTGCACTTGCACGATTTTAATAATCAAGTTCATATTAGAAAACAGGGAAGGTTTATGCGATTCCCTGTCTTTCCCCCCCATTTTTCATTAGTATGTTTTTGTGATACACAATGGTTGTGTTAAACTTGAGAAATTTGTGCACATACATATCGCATCAACTTCACATTTCCTCCCCCTCACCTCTCCCACTCTCCCACTTCCTCCCTCCTCCCCTCTCCCTCTCCACACACCCATATTCCTGCTTCTAAATATCTTAGCCATTGACTATTATTTATTTATACTCGGTTTCTCATATCAGAGAAACCATGTGGTACTTTAATCTTCTGAGTCTGATTCACTTCATTAAGCACAACAGTCTCAATTTGTATCCACTTTTCCTACAAATGACTCACTTCTGTCTTTTTGGGAGAATAGCTCTCCATTGCATGTATGTATACCACCTGTGTGTTGTGGATAATAATGTATTACGTTGATGTTGGATGGAACACTCTATAAATACCAGGTGAGCACAATTATTCCACAGTGTGGTTTAACTCTAATATTCCTTTATTAATTTTTTTGTCTCATTGACCAACTGGTGATAGTGGGGTCCTGAAGTCCCCTTTTGTTATTGTATCGGGGCTCATTTGTTCTTTCATGTGCAATAGCTTTTGTCTTACAAATTGGGTGCCCCAATATTGGGTGTGTATATATGGATAGATGTGACTTCTATCTGTTGGGTTGTTTCCTTAACCAGTTTATAATGTCCATCTTTGTTTCTTCTGATCTATTTTACCTTGAAATCTGCTATGTCTGAAAATGGTATAGCTACCCCTGCTTGTTTTCTGGGTCTACTTGTATGAAGTATTAATTTCCATCCTTTTATTTTCAGTTTATGTGTTTCATTGTGGGGATAGTCTCTTGCATACAAAAAAATTGTTAGGTTTAAAAAAAAAACTCAATCTTCCAATCTGTCTTTTATAGAAGACTTGACACCAATGACTTATCTATTATAATGGTATACTTGCCATATCCGGTCATCATCATGTTGCTTCAGTGTTGATTTTTAGGTTTGCACTATTGTTAGACAATTCTTCTCTTTTTGTTGTTTCCTTTTCTCTGGGTTCTTTTGTGCTGTTAATCTCCCAATTTCTGTCAAAGATTCCTTTATATATTTTCTGCAATATTGGTCTAGTCATCATAAATTTCTTTAGGTTTCCTTTATCATGGAAAATTTTAACTTCTCCCACTATTTTGAAGGATAATTTTGCTGGGTATAACAGTCTGAGTTGGCACTTACTTTTTTTTAGCACGCAAATGATTTCACTCCATGACTTACGAGCCCTTAAGGCTTGTGTTGAGAAATTTGCAGTTATTCTGATATGTTAATTTCTATTTTTCTCCTGCCTCTTTTGGTATTCTTTCTTTGTTTTGAATGTCTGGGATTATTATTGTGACATGTTGAGGAAAGGCTCTTTTCTGGCCAAGGTTATTTGGTGTTCTATATGCCTACAGTACTTCAGTGTTAATTTCTTTTCCTAGATTTGGAAATTTCTGTTATAATTTCATTAAACATATTCTTTATACCTTTTGTGCTATTTTCCAATTTTTCTTTCACTCCCACAGTTCTGAGGTTATGTCTCTTTGAGACATCCATCAGCTGTTTCATCCAGTCACTTTGTTTTCTTCTTGTTTTTAGGTCATCACTGAACATATGGCTCAATTAAACAATCTTACTTTCAAGATCTGATATGGTGTCCTCATAATGCTTGAACCAATTTCCAATATTTTCAATTAACTTTTTCATATCCTGGAATTCAGCTTGGAATCCTTTCAAACTTTCAACTTCTCTACTGAAGTGGCCTGTATTGCCTTGCTTGTCTTTTTATTTGTGTTTTTAAAAAATAATTGTTAAGCTTTTAATCAATTAAGACTATAGATTCTTTGGTTAAATTCTCTTTGAACTTGTTGAGTAACTCTTGCTTTTGTTTAAACACATCTTGTTTGAGCTGACTGGTCCCTAGACTCACTTGTTTTTTTACTTCCTTTCCTATAGCTTCTTCTACCTCAATACCTGTGATGTTAGCTTTGAAGGAGCTAGGAGTTTTTGTAGATGATGTATTGCTTCATTTTCCTATAGTTCTAGTGCTGTGGAGTATAGATCACATGGTGTCAATGAGCTCTCTTTCTGTACTATAGAGATTTCTCCCATTAGATTGTCTTTCCTTGGAGTTTCCTTGAATGTGTTTAGATTTTGATATTTATGTCCATTTTTGGTTTACTCAGATATTAATTGTGGGAGTGTTCTCAATAACTAATCTTTCATTGATTTCTTGTTCCTTCCACTTTTCAGTGAAGAAGGAATGAATGGTATTGTGTGTAGTGTAAGGACAAGCTAATAATTGACATATATTGATAAGAGAAATCTATGGCACTATTAAAAACATGAATGAAAATATGTAATGTTATAATCTAAGACTAACAAACTATTGGTGGAAATCTAATATCCAGTTTAATACTACAACTCTTCTATCCTTAACATTAAAGGCACAGTCTACACTATCAATGTACATATCTAAATAAACCTGATCTTGACATATCAAAAAGTTCACTTTTGTCAATACTATTTCATCATCAATAATAAACTCAACATCTACATTGCTGACCCAGGCTAAACCAAGCCACCAAAAGTTATTAATCTTTAAAAGGCTCCAACTGCTATACCCTCTTTAATGGTGGGTTAGATAACAGCACCACTAGTAAAACTTAAGACATACCAGCTATTGACCTGTCAAAACACATAATCAACTCATACAATCATTCTACTCTTAACATTAGAAATGTGATCTATAGTACTAATAGAGGTATCCATACAAAGTGTCTAGAAACTTATTAGGGTGTCTACTAAAGGTGACACTATATTATTATTGATAATAGAAAAATATGTCTTAATGCTCTATATCTAACTAAATAGCAAAAAAATTAGTAATTCCCAACAGGCCAAGCTCTATAGCTATGAGTTATCAATACTTAACAGAATTATTAATTAATAAGAGTGGTGGGGACTGAGACAGAGAATGAGTTTTGGCGGTGTGAAAGGAAACACAAGAGTATATGTGATAGGGGAAAGCAAGACAGAGCTCCCACCTCAGACCAGAAGAAATTGGATATAGTTAAGCAGTAAAGACAAAAGAAAGAAGAAACAAGGGAAGTTATGAATGAAACAGAGAAGGTCTTCAAAATCTGTAGAAATGCTCTTTGAAAAGACATAAAGAACCACTTGGGAAGGGAATGCAAAAACTAACAAATAACAAAACAGAAAAGTCCAAAACACCTACAGAAAACCACTAAAATCAGTCCAAAGTTCAAAAACTTTTCCTGTGTTATTTGAACGGGAAGTCTCTTTACCTAAGCCCTTTGATCAAAATCCTGCTGGGTTCTGTGCTGGAAGTATGCAGTGACGGTGGCCCTGCAATCCGAAGACCTCGGCCTACTCACTCCACTCAGCCGTCTTTGCTATCATTCCCAGGTATCCTGCTTCTCTAGCTCCTGTGGTTCAGGTGCAAGGATTGAGGGAGGGAACTTCTGCTGTGTTAGGATCTGCTCCTGCGGGACTCAAGTTCCTCAGAAGGTCTGCAGCTTTCTCTTCCTTCACAGGCTTGCCTCCTGTGAACTGTTGTTCCTCCAGTTCAATGGGGTCCCAGAGTTTAAGCCTAGCTCTAAAGCCTGGGCAGGCAGTCAGCTGGGGTGCGGGTGCTGTCAGCCTTACTGCAGGGGGCCCAGCTGTAAGGCTCGGGCAGTCAGCTGGAGGGGAGGTGGTGCTCTGCACCCTGCTGCAGGGGCCCCAACTCTGAGGCTCTGGCTGGAAGTCAGCGGGTGGGGGGTTCACAGTGCTGTTTACCCATTTCCCGCAGCCTATCTCCCAGGCTCCAGCTGGTAGACGTTGGCGAGGGCCTCCGTGCTCTTGGCCTGACTATTCAAGACCTAGCTCTGATGCTTCAGCCAGCAGCTGGTGGGGCAAAGGGCGTCAGGCTCTTGGCCTGACATTGGCTCTCACTGAGGAGTCTCTCTTGTGACCGCAGCCTCAAGAGTCCACTTCCAGCCTCACTTCAGATCCTGGGTTCGCTGCTACCCTGAACCAACCTCCCAAGGAGACCTCGCTGCTACATTTTGGCCTTTCCAACTGGGTTGGTTCAGAGCTGCTCTCTCAGAGTTCTTACTCTGCCATCATCTTGACCCTGTCTCCTGACTGTATCAACTCCTTGTCTTAACTTGATAATTTATTTATCTTTACCTTGATAAAAATAAACAGAACTTCTGCTTCCATCTAAGTTGTGCTAATAGGGGTCTATTCTTACCCCTTAACCTAAAAACCTAGACACAATATGTAACCTACTTTTTAGGTCAGGCGTAGTGATCTATGTGTATAATCCTTGCTGCTGGGAAGGCTGAGACAGGTGGATTGCAAGTTTGAGGCCAGCCTGGGAAACTTAGCAAAACTGTTTCAAAAATATAATCATAAAATAAAATAAAAAGGGGGTTCCTTTCTCAGCAGCACAAAATTAAGCAAAATCCTACATGTAGGGTAGAGTTTTGATAGAAAATGTAACACTTACGTTGCCTTCCCAACTGGATATGTTTAAGCGGGTTTTCATCTCGGAACTTGGTTGCGAGGATGCAGCACTCGTTGAAAGCTCTGATACAGTACGGACCTAGGGTCACTCGGGCGACACGCTGCTGGCAGGTTTCATAGTCACTATGACGGGCTCCATCATAGCAACATTTCTTGGGCCTTGGATGCCTGTATTTAGCAGCTGAAATGGTAATAATACACACACCTTGATCATACATAGAATTCTAACCTCTTGGGCTTGGAAGGAATCTCAAGGAATGTTAGTTTCTGCTGACAGGTGACAACTTCACCCATAGTAGCCAGAGCTAGTTGACTGACCAGCTCGTCCTTGGAACTACTCGACATCACCAGGCAGTCCATTCCAATTCACACTAAATGGTAAAGGGCTTCCTGTGACTAAGATAAATTCTAACTTTTGAAACTGGCTCTTTGGGTTCAGAGTGCTTTACCTAAAATATATTAAATATCCCAGAAGCTTTCACTTATTTAAAGATGCTGAGCATTGCTAAATGAACTTTTCTTTTGTACCCTGATGTTCCACTTTTTCAAATCTTTCTCATGTGATACAGTTTGGAGACTTTCACTGGCAGTATCTTTCTTCATTGTAAATGCACAGATTAAGCAATCTGTCCCTGAGAGCATAGAGTGGAGCTTAGAGTTGCAGTGACACACACAGATGGGAGAAGTGTTATAATATCAGGAGCATAATTGTTGACTAAACTCAGGCCACAGACTCACAGATGGACTGTTTTCCATTAGTCAATTGTCAATAATTTAAATAATTCACATTAGACTTACTGCCAAAGGTTAATTCATCATGCTGTCAACTGTTAAGTATATGAACTGGAAGAAATAGATTTCTAGCTTTAACCAAATCAAGGATTTTGTCAAAATGAGATTAAAGAATATAATTCTAGTTTTTACATTAAGCTTGTAGAGAGGAATGTTTGTGATAAGTACAAGTTATTTCAGATTTCAGACAGAAATAATAACTATTTTTCTTAGATTACATTATTGAAAATGAACTACTGGGTTTATCTGGATTAACCTTTCTGAGGGAGATGAGTTAGGCTTTTAATTATATCTTAATTTTCATTCTATTTGCATTAGGGAAGATTACATAATGTTTTATTAACTCCAGCTTTTGAAAGATATGCTTATAACCTTTTTAACAATCACATGAATCCTTTATTTATTTCATTTTACACCTACTTTTTTTGAGACAGGGTCTTGTTCTGTAGTTCAGGCTAGTCCTAAGTTCATTATGTAGCCCAAGTTGGTCCTCCTGCCTCAGCGCCCCTGGTGCTGGGATTACAGATGTGTGCCGCCATGCCTAGCTTATGTGGCGCTGGAGAATCTAACCCAGGGACTTGCACTTGCTAGGTGAGCACTTTAACTGCTGAGCTACGCCCCAATGCCTACGTGAAACTTTACAGTACCTTGTTCTTGTATTACCCCTTGCAGAGTTTTTTGTTTGAGGGTTTTGGCATCTTGTTCTTGTACTGTCTCTTGCAGATTTCTTCTTGGCCTGAGGATTTCTTTACAGGGCTTATCTGTTTATTAAAAAAAAAGAGGCAAAAGAAAAAGGAAAAAAGACATAAAAGTTCAAAAAAGTAAATGTTTCAGACATTCAGAAGTCACTCATTCAATAAATCTGAATTGAGAGCCTGCTTGAGTGAGGCCTTACATGCTACCCATCTCAACACAATTTGCTTTACCACAGTGGAGCTCATGATCTAGTGTCAGCTTGATATGTTTTTTTATGAATTTGGTTTCACCTTTCAACCTTTTTGATCTAATAACTACATAAACCTTGGGATGAGCAAAATTGTTGTCAGGTTTCCTTATTTTCTCTTTGAGCTGCATTATTACAGATATGAATTCCACAGTATTATGAATAGTTATGAACTATTTTAAAGCCACAGAAGGTCATTATGCTGTAATCCCTACCTCGGAAGTACTCACAGTGCTGGGGGTAAGTACGGCAAGGGCGCCCTGCTCTTACATCACTTACACATAGATCTAGTCCCTACAATGGTCCTGCTACGAAAGCAGGAGAGGACAATCAATCCTATATGGTGATAAGAGACGATGACTCTCATCCTAGCGGGCCCAGGCTACTAAAGGGGAAAGCAATGCCCTTGAGTAAAGGCCCAAAGATTTAAAAGAGCCAAGTGCCACCCAAGAACAACAGTCAGGTCCCTACAGCTGAAACATAGAATAGAACAGGATGAGAAGGAATTGAAAGAGCCAGGGAGAAGAGGAGAAGATTATGAAAGGCTGTGAGCATTACACTAGGGAATCTGTACTTTATCTTTAAGGCCAGTGAAATATTTTATATAGGGGAGTTGTGTTGTCATGGAACACCAAGGTAACTGTAGAGAATATTCTGGAAGACAGACAAAAAGGAGGTCTGGAAAGCAGATGATCGCTATAAAGTTCGGCAACAAAAATGCTGAATGTTTTACCATTCTGTGGGGAGTCATCTGCATTGGCGTTGGTGAGGAAAGTGAGTCCAGCTAAATGGAAAACATCTGCATTGTTCCGGCCACCACCTGCCCCACAGCCCAGGTCACTCTTCTCTAATGCTTGAAACACCTGTTCAGGAAGGCCAACTGTTAAGCCTATAAAGATGTGTGAATCATCGCTCCAAAGAACTAAAAGTATTAGGCATTACATGGTTGCAACAAGCCTGTGAAATATGCAGGGCCCTCAGTTGTCGTATAACCAAAGACCAGACTTTCAAAATGTATTCTTTTAGTTTGTCCTTTTGCACTTACAAATGTATATCTATTCAAAACTGAATCAAGAGCTAAGTTTTAAGCAAATAACTTTGAGAACTCTTTCTTAGAAATTTCCTCTTCATTTTGATTGTCAACTTGATTATCTTGAGAGAAGCCTAGGGGATTATTTAGTTACACACTCTGGGTGTGTCAGAGTGGATCATGGGAGTGCGACCCTGGGAACTAGATCTGGTTCCCTGCCCATCTTCTCAAGTTCTTCCCCTGCTACTGTTTCCCAGCTGTCATGAGTTGAGATACTTTCTTTGATGTGCCCTTCAGCCATGATGCTTCAGTCTTTGAGCAAGCCAACCATGGACTGAATCTCTGAAGCCATAAGCCAAAATCAACCTTCCTACCATTAAGTTGTATATGTCAGGTCCTTCATGCCAGTGATGAGAAAGCTAACAATACATCTGTGGCATTATTATTTTTTTTAAATGTGTTTTCTTTGTGTGTGTGTGTGTGTGTGTGTGTGTGTGTGTGTGTGTGTGTGTGTGAATTTCAAATTCTATAGCATATTAGAGACATGTGGTTTGGGGAATCAGTGCCCATCCATGCTCCGCCCCCCTCCACTTTTCATATATTCATTCTCCTCTTAAGCATCCTTTGCCCCTGCTTCTACCCTGTTACCTGTGTGTGGGTACCTATATGCAATGGAACACTACACATCCATAAAGAATGACAGATATGAAGCATTTGAACAAAAATGAGCCACCTTGAGTCAACAGGCTCAGTGAAGTGGGCCAAAAAGAAAACACTGAATATAGACAGCTATCTCTCATGAAATTCACCTGTGGTATGTAGTACAGACTACATAAACAGTATTATGAACAGTTATGGACAATCTTAAAGCCACATAAGGACATTATGCTGTAATCCCTGCCTCGGAAGAGTGAATTAACTCATTTTTATGTTGCACAGTCTCTTAGGTTTTGGGGGACCCAGTACTTGTACATGGGGCTTTTTCTAGTTTTAATTTTGACTCCAAATGTCCTTTTCTCACTGAAGGTTTTGAACTTCATTGTTTCTCAGTTATTTCTTGCTTGTTCAAAGAAACTGAAGCCTAGAAAAGAATAGCTGAGTGTAGTAAAAATAAATGGAAACCTAAGGAATTGAGTAATTTTCAAATTCTTCAGTGTCTCAGATTATAACAAGAGTTCAAACACACAAATCCAAAGGTTTCCCTATTCAGTCTCCCCTTGTGTGGCTTTATCATTACCTCCACCACCTGCTCCAAATCCTCAAACCCTATCCTAAATGATGTTACTTTTCACCCAGTGCTTCCATGGTCCTATGTTTGTGAGTGTGTAAATTTACATTTGAAAAAACAGAGAGGATCATCCAGTGCTTTGGGCACTCACACAAGATGGCTTACCTTCCTAAGAACCACCACACTGAGTACATTATAGAAAAGCAGGCTACGGTTCCCTTAATTCTTTGCCCACAAATTGTCCCAGTGGTCACACTTTGTGAAGCACTGCAAGCTCCTCCTCCAACCCCCACAGGTAACCACACACCCACACACCCACACTACTTAACTCTTTGCATGGGCCTTTTGGCTCTTCCTTGGACTCCGTATACTGCACTGTCCACCGCTGCTAGTGCCACCCAGGAGTTTGACTCAGTCGCCATATTAAGAGACACAGTTTGACCTGGAGAGTATGTGTCTGTATCTGGAGACAGATGAACCTAAAACGTCATTTGAAGGAGCAAAGATCATTTGAAGGAGACAGACGTGTGCAGAGGCAGCTGCTCTGACATCTTCCATCATTTTTAAGAAAATTCAGTGACATATAATTTGTGCCTTACCTGGAGCTGGTTACCGCACTTTTCTTCAATATTCAACCAAACTGAGTCAGACACTAATTCTGCAGTCTGCTCTCCTGTGACGATGTAGTAGACCAGGAGTCGGGCTGAGGGGACCATGCTCTGTGTCACTGGAACGTTTATGCTTTGGTAAGAGGAATCTGGAAGCTTCTCCCTTGTGCCAAAATGTACGATCTTACCCTTGGATAAAATCTAAAAGTAAATAGTGGCAGCAACAATAAGTATACAAAGAAAGCCTGTGTTTCAGGGGGAAGGTTAAAACCCAAGCAAAAATTATGTTAAAGAAAAATAAAGCTAATGCATACATATGTTCCTAGTATGTGCCAAGAACTTTAACATTTACTTAATTCCTTTAGTTCTTACAGTGGATGGGTACATACTACTCCATGGAAGAAAATGAGGCTCAGGAACTAAAACTCATACTGATTTTAGTTTAAAATCATAGAGTAAAGAAACTAAAGAGCTAGATTTTGAACCCAGATCTGTTTAAAGTCACACTGTTTTGTGGATTAAAAAACATAGATGAGTACGTAGAGCACATTTTATTTGGGAATTAAGTTTTAAAGCCATGGGTTAGGTTCTAAATTGGAGGCTTAAGTTTAAAATAAAATCACATGGAGTAAAAACGTCTTCAAAGATCCTTTAAATTGTCCTTAGAGAGCAGGGCTGCATATATAATTTTGGTATGTAGCCCATCAGCAATTTTCTTTGACCAATTCTTCATCAGTCAGTATTTTTTATAGTCCTTATATATGTTTTCAATTTCTGTCTCAAAAATATTGACAAAGCCATCCCCACCTGTCTGGCCTGGCCATCTGAGTGATCCATTCTACTCTGGCAAGCAGCCCTTGGCATGACTTGCACGGTTTTTCCTAAGGCACCAACAGGTATAATTGATCCGCATCTTGGTTGATATAAGTCACTCTGACTGTAAAATTGGAACAAATCCAAGCACTCTGGGAATACTGAGGAAGGAGGATCACAAGTTTGAGTCCTGTCCGGGCAACTTAATCACTTAGAGAGATCCTATCTCAAAATAAGAAAGAAAGTATGGGCTGGGTTGAGCTCAGTGCAAAGACCCTGGGTTCAATACCTAGTACTAAAAATAAAATAAAATAAAGAAAAAAGAAGAAAAGAAAAGGACTTGAGGAATAGCTCAGTGATTAAAGCATTGACCTAGCAAGGCACTGAGTTCAATTCCCCAGCAACACACGAACATCCTAGCACTTGGGAGGCAGAAAGATTGCTGTACATTCAAGGCCAGCCTCGGTTACATAGTGAGTTCAGGAGCAGACACAACTACAGACTGAAACCCTGTCTCAGACCAAATAAATAAAGGAGCAGGTATAATATGATTCAATTCTTCAAGGCAGGATTTGGAACCTCTGCCCCTTTGATGAAGTCAGGGATTAAACTCGAGGCTTTTGCATTGAGTCACATCCCTAGCCCATTTTGTAAAATTTTGATTTTGAGGTAGGGACTCACCATGTGACTAAGTTGCTTAGGCTGGACTTGAACTTGTAGCACTCCTGCCTCAGCCTCACATAGTACTTGGAATACAGGGTACACCCTCGGGCCTAGTAGGACCTGGGTCCCTTTTATATGCCAATAAAATGCCCATGTTTAAACTAGGTATAGGATTGTAATCCTTGGCCACAAAGTGCAGAAGAGGTGATATGACTTAGTCAGGATCCCTTTGGTAGAAGGAGTTATTAGGTCAAGGATCCAAGGTTCTTGGTTGAAATAAAAATCTTCTGAACCTGGTGACCCTAGTGAGTCTTAAAACTTCTTCATTCCTCATTTTTCTTATTTGTGAAATGACTATAAAAATCATGCCTCATCTCAAAGGTCTTTGAAAGAGTGCTATTCAAAAAGATGATGTTCTCAGAAGTACTTAGTTAATGCAAACTAGAAAGAATTGTTCTAATGATTGTCTAGAAAACAAAGGGCCAGTATGGGATGAGATGCAAACCTCTCTCTGTTGTACATACCAAGTAATTATAGTGCATTATTTTGTCAATATATGGACTTTTTGGGGTAATGATGATGTTCAGATGTTCTCCCACAAGCAAAGGTTTATAGTTTTCAGTCCAGTCAATGTAAAGGTAACTCTGACTGAGTGACGAGTATGCGACTGCTCGATACTCTTTTCTGGCCTGATTTTCTTCAGGAAGGTCTGGGGCATCAGTTTGGACCTGAAAATAAAATTTTAACACACACACACACACACACACACACACACACACACACACACACACACAAATGGTGAATTATGCTTTTATAAAATATACTATTTACCTTCTCAGCTTCATAAATTTCTAAACTTCACAATATCAGATGTTAAAGACAAAAAAAAAGGCAGCTCTATGCTACAGTGTTTGAACAGCTGTGGTTTCAAGTAACATTATAAGAACTACGGAAAAAAATAAACAGGATTATGGACTGTGGCAGGAAACGTCTGACGGAGAGAGAAGGAGGCTCCAGGGACAACTGCGGGCACTCTTCCTGAAACACCATGGCACGCGGGGAGCTCTCTTCCTAGGAACTGGCATAGCAGAATTGAGGACAAGGATTGAGGGAAGTGGTAGAGAGGTAGCTCTCAATTCTTGAAGGAGTGGGGAATGGACCTCTGAATGAATATCACAAAAACTATGTGGTCCAATGTCAACGTGACTGAGAGTGCTTACAAATGCAGAGGGGGCAGATATGATAACAGGGCAGCAGGAACGCTCAAGAACCAGCTTGAATGCCACCTCTTATTAATTCTGGATGTGTTATTTAATCTAAAGAGAGGTTAGGAGCTTCAGTTTCCTCTACTAAGTGCTGGGTGGATGACGGTGAATCTGTGTGCACTGCAGTCACCCACCTGCTTTGTTAGCTTGTTTGAAGTTGGGAACTTAAACACTATGTGCTGGGACAGAAGATAATCATGTAAGCTCTAACGCGGGTTGGGCATCAGGAAAAAGGGTGGGCTCCACCATTGACCCTTGTATGGTCTTGGAGAGAAATAAAAATTTTGTATGGGGAGGATTATTCCTACCACTGATGACAAAACTCTATACCTATGTTGATGTTTCTAAATTTTAATATAATTCTATTGGCGGTATAAAAGGCAATACATAATTTTCAGGTGAGGACTTGATAGATTTGTCTTCCTTAAGGGCCACTGACTAGCAGATTTTCTCTGGTACTCATTTAGTTTTGGATGCAAAAATTGTGAAACAGCTCACTGGACTCCCGTATAAACTCTGCCACATCTGTTCAGCACGCTAGCCAAAACATACAGTCAAGAGTACATATCGTCCTAGCAAACACAGCAGGAGAATTGAGCTCACATCAAACTCCAGCGCTGTCACTCCAGATGGAAGATTAACCACAAACGAAGCCACTCCGTCAGTGAGACTTGTTACACTTTTCTTCGGCTCCAAGTGAGAGGTCTCTTGGTTTATATCAACCGTTTGTGCATTCAGGATCACTGGGATTTCTCCCACTGATTGGTCAAGCGAATCCTTAACTTGTACCTGTTTGCAGAACACCTCAAATCCATTTCAACAGCTCATCAAATCTTTTAAAAACCTACCAGCTCTGAACTAGTTTTCTTCCTCTCCACCAAAGTATAAATTAATTCTGTTTAATTCAGTAATGAGAGGTGTGCTCTCAGCTTGTAGAAAAGTTCAATTCTATTGAGTTTAATCATTTTGGAGTGGGTGCTTTCATGGGTCAACCAGACTCAGAACATAAATATCATGTCAGCCAAAGAGTTGTGCCAAGATCTGCTCTCTAATTCCCATGTTTCTTCAATTATAGTAGTACTGGGTAAAAAAGAAATGAAGCAATGGTTTCTGGGAATGCTTCTTTTTGATATGAAAACAATAAATAGATACATCTCCTTTCTTAATCTTTGCCTCTCTCCACCATGAACATATATTATTTATATGAAATATATAATATATGACAAGTAGAATATACTACATATTCTATGCTCTGGTTTGGATCTGGAATGTCCCCCAAAAGCCTCATGTATTTGGATGTAGCCGGGATCACTGTGGAACTGTGTGTTATTGGGAGGTAGGGTCTGGCTGGAAGGGGCAGGTGCTTGGGTTTGAGTTGGTTAGTGTCAGCTGTTTGAGACTTGGGCTAGGGAGCCCAAGACAGAGCTTTCAGTTGTGTATTATTGACTTGTGGGCCAGGAAATGAGGGAGGGGAGGCACCCACCCTGGGTGCAGAGAGGCCCAACAGGCACTTGAGCTAACTAAAGGAAGGAAGAAGAAACACTGTTACAGCATCTTCCTGGGAAGCTCAGGCCTTGCCTGAATCTCCAGACACCGTATTGCTCCTGCTTCTCTGGGATTCTGTCGGCAAAGGGGTGAGCAGCTGCCCAGCCTCTGCCATGTGCTTCCACTGCTTCTGGCTGCCCGTGAACGGACTGCATGAGACCTTCTGAAATTACTAGCTAAATAAATCTCTCCTCTTTTAATTTGTGGGCATAGGGTATTTTGTCATAGCAACAAATAAGTAAGACATCACATACATCGTGTATACTTCAGTGTGGTACATATATAACTTCCACAAAGATCTATTTTATTTTTATATGTGATATAAAATATACAAAAGATATTTCAAATTTATAGTCTCTGTATCATGTTTCATGTATTATGTATTATGTTATACATCACTGTATGATGTTATATTGTATAGTATTATATATGGTATACAATTTGTATCTAACTAAAAAGCTATAAGCACGTCCACAACTTACTTCGGGCTTAGTAAATCTTTTTCTCTAAAAAGTCAGTGATACTGTGAATAATAAGTAACACAGGCTAATTACAATCATCCCACAATATCCATGGGGAAGTGGCTCCAGGATTCTCTCACATTGCTGATACCAATATCTGAGGATGCTTATGTCCCTTACATGAAATGGCATAGTATTTGCACGTAACCTACACACATGTTCCCATATACTTTAAGTCATCTCTAGACTACTTATCATCCTACCATGATTTAAATGCTATAGAAATAATTGTTTGGAGGGAATAATTACTAGAAAAAATCTACATATTTGATCTGTGGGTAGCTAAACCCACAGTTTTAGAAAAGTGTAGATAAGAAGGGTCACTGTATACTTAAGTTCACTTTTAGAAGTAACATATTTTCAATGAAAAAATAATGCTCTAGGGTTTCTAAATTAGAGACTAGGAGTTGCCATTTAATAAATACAATAAAATGCAACATAACACAAATTTATATAAAAAAATTTAATATAATAAGAATACAATAAAATGTAATAAAAGTTAAGGAAATGTTTTAAATGTACACTCTATTAAAAACAAAAAAACAGAGGAGGGAGAGAACGATGAGGAGAAGAAAGCAAAAAAGACAGAAAAAGCAAGAGTCACAAACAGAAGTGGGAAAGACAGAGATGCAAAAGACAGAAGAGATCGGAGTCCTGCACAGAGAACACACAGACAAAACAGAAAACACAAAACTGCACACTGAGGCAAGCCCTGCAAGTTAGAAATGGTGAGTTAAAGAGTCCATTTTCAAGGACCGATATGTCCAGCTTGAGACTTTTAAAGAATTTGCCCCCAAATAAATATAAATGTTAGTTTTTTTTAAGTTAAAGGATTTCACAGGAATTCGTTTGCACATAATACAACGCAAGGTGTATCCAGGGGATACCTGACACAAGCCTCTCTCACCAACCACCCTCTGTGACGCGCTTCCTCAGCACCCTCCCCTCCTTTTCGCTGCCTCCAGGTTTTCCACACACAGAAAAACACAAGCAATCTCAACAGCCCCCAAACCCTGTACCTTGACGGAATACGGGATCCCAGGCTTCAAGTACAGGGGAGTAGCGACCAAATTCAGTGTGTAGGGAGAGAGGGCGTATTTGATGCCAGGAATTTCTGCCTCTTCAGTAAACCCACCTAAGGCAACAGCAAGTATCGTGTTAACAATTTCAGATGTCCAATGATGTGAACGAGATCTACATGATCTCTACATGTCTCCACAAACTCATTCATTCGCTTCCTTCCTCCCCCACGCGCTCATTTTCAACATTAAGTAGGACATACGTCTTAGTGGGGGGCAGTGCGAGGAGGGATGTGGGCCCAGGGAGTTCCCACGTCCCATGCAGAAGCTCCTGAGCACAGGGCCCTTGTGGAAGCAGAGCTGCAGCACTGGGCTGAAGGGACCAGGAAGGACACTTCTCTCTCTCTCTCTCTCTCTCTCTCTCTCTCTCTCTCTCTCTCTCTCTCTTTTTAGTAGTTGCCTCGGTTTCAGTTGGATGCGTTCAAGGGAGTGAGGAGAGGAAACAGACGGGCCAGAAACTGAGCCTTACAGGTGTTCACAGTTGGATTGCAGAGACACGGAGAGAAAAGGAAGAAAATCAGAAAATTATAGTTCGATGTAAAGAGAATCTGGAGAAGCGTACTGGAGAAATCACAGTACTGTGATGCTATGACAAGAACTTACATTAAGCACTAAGAATGTGAAGCACTGATGTCCCCAGGCTCCTTCCTGGTGTGGCATCCCTGACACTCCTATTCATCTTGTCTCGTAAATATATGTAATTTTGTACCGGGGTTCAAGTCTAGGATCTTGACACTGAATCCACTTACATTTCATTTTTATTTTTGACCTTGAGACTGGCTCTCGCTAAGCCACCTAGCGTGCTGTACCGCTGTGTTGTAACGTCTTCACAAATGTTTACAGCCTGTGTCCCTCGGGTCGGCTCCCTGTGCACACCTTATACTGGAGTAAAACTAGATAATCTGCTCTTCTCGGGGACCACACTTGGCTTTCCTCCCTTCCTTGCCCAAGCAGGGAGCCTCATGGCTCTACTTGCCATGCCAGCCTCCAACCCTATTTCTGCTAGAACTGCGTCATCGTCCTGACACCGTTCTCGGTTGCCCAACAATCATCTAGGTTAGGTTGTCTTTCTCTGCTGGGCAATCGCATTAAGTGCTTTGCTTAGAGCACACATGGGATACTTAGTCCGGTAACAGGGTCCTTTGGCTCCTGCCCCACACCTGATGCTAGTTCATATGCCACTGTGTGCTGGCATCCTCGGCATCTGCAAGCCTGTGCTTATCAACACTCTTTGAAAAATCTCATAATATCACTTAAACTGAATTTACTTGGCATAAACTAAAGAGCGAAGTGTAAGAGACAGACATTAAAATAATGTGGAAAGCAACAGCCAAGCAAGGAATATTGGTCGCTGGCGCCCACCAGCATCTGCTGGGTGTCTTGTGTAAATGTGACGCTCAATAGCTGGACCACGAGCCATAGTCCTTCATTCTGAGACCATAGGAGAATAGATTTAAAGGAGGGAAAGGAGTCTCAGAAATCACCTGGTCTCTTATTTTACAGAAAATAAATTGGGATCAGTGTGGTCGAGCTAAGTATTCAGGGTTAGTTGGGGTTCAATACCACATTTGTAACCATACTAGAAGTGAGATGACTTGACCTGACTTGCAGTAGCAATCAGTAAGTATTAAACACCATTGGAGGGAGTCGAGAGCACTAGATGAAAAGTAGCAAGGGGAGCTTGGGGAAGAAGACACACAGGGAGGAAGTGGAAGAGGGGAAGGGAAGGAGGAGACGGGCAGACCTACGTGGCACCTGTGGGTACTGTATAAGTGCCCCCTTTCTTTCTTCTGGTACTGGGGATTGAACTCACGGCTTTCTTATTATGCTGTAGTCCTAATTTCTTTCTAATTTTTATTTTGGGACCGGTCTCATCAAGCTGTTAGGCTGCCCAGTCTGGTCCCCAACTTGTCATCCCCTGCCTTGGCCTCCCACAGGCTGCACTGCAGGCCTGCACCACCACTCACCCTTTGATTCCCCGCTGTAATCTTACGAGTTATATACAACGATTATGCTCATTTTAGAAACGTCATCACCTGATTTTTGATAGGATTTTATACCTGGAAAGGGCTTTGGAGAGCACTCGGTTCTATCCCATCATTATTCAGATCTATGGAGACCAGGACAATAGGAAAGGTGACTTGCGCATTATCTTAGCAAAAATTTTCACATGCATAACCCCACTGTGATTTTAAGTGAGGACAGTAGGGTGACAGACGATAGAGCAAAGAGCCTGCAGATCCACTTGTCGTATTGCTTGGCAATGTCGTCAGAGTTCTGCCATTGGGATGCTAAGGCCCAGTCGCTGGCTTGCCAAATTACAACAGAGCGACAGAGCTCTGCGCCAATCTAAGTTTCACCGGTATAAAAGGAACATTTAACTATGAAACAGAATCTGAAGGAGCCCTAGAAATCATTTGCACCACTTATACTTTGTCAAACATGTCTCAAAAGAAAGTTAAATACACACACACCCGTGCGACTTACCTGTGAGCTCGACAACTGTTACAGCGATGTAAAGGTACTTGTCATTTAAGTCTTCCAGGCTTCCGTATGACAGTTCTTTAACTGCCGCTTCTGAATCAAAGGTGTCATGAGCGACTCCATTTACCAACTTATTCAAAAGGAAAAATGGAAGAGTAACATTAGAGAATTTATAAGGAAAAAAAAAACCTGACAAGTTCTGCTCTGAGCATACTTTAAGTTAGAGGCCTGGGTTAGCGTCACCAGTAAAGTGGAGAAGGAGCCCACACTGAAGCCCAGGGTGTCATTCTCTAATTTATCCTGTAGAGAATTATGGATGGGAAGGGTCTTGAACACCACGTGGTCCAGCAGGTGGTTCTCACTGATTGAGGTGCCTCCGTCAGACCAGCAGGCATCCTCCACTCTTCAGGCCTCTCACGTGACTTGTGGCCTTAACTAAGAGCTTGTTTGATTTCACATTTACTCCGTGCTTCACTGTTTGCAAAATAAAACACTAATTTGAAAACATACAGGAAGTAAAGGGATATGAATTTGACTCATATCATACTATTTAATTATTAAAACTAGATTTTGCATAATTTTTATTCTAAAATTGTTTGACTGGACGATGGACATTTTGGTCTGACTTAGCTTCATTTGGTTACTTTATTTTTGGTGCTGGAAAGTGAACCCAGGGCCACACACACGCCACCCATGTGCCTTACCCCTGAGCTATACACCTCCAGTCCCGACTTAGCTTTAAATCTCAGTGTCTAGAGTAGAATCTTGCACTAAAAATGATCCTCAACTTCTGTCTTAAATAAGGTTGTTATTTAACAAAGGCTAAATAACTACCTATGAGTATACAAAAGTACGCAGAAATGACTGGGACCCAGATCATCTCTGATACACTACAGGGAACATTGAATAAGGAGCAGGGGGACAGGGCTACAGCCTGAGATCCAGCAACCACTGGTCCGTAACCACAGGCAAAGCTCTTCACAAATATTTACAAAGCACTTGCTCTTTGTGAGGAAATACATCCTCTCTGAGCATACAATTGGAATGACTTACAGTGATAAAGAATTTGATGTCAAGAATGTTAGATAAGAAAATAAGCCTTTCCCATAAAGAAAGGTTTCTCGCCTTCGGCATCATTGGCATTTTGAGCAGAATCAATCTTTGTCGTGAGCACGGGCTGCTCCATGCATCTAAGAGTGCGATAGCTCCAAAGGAGTTATGAAAGACAAAGTGAAAGAGGGGGGTAGGGTGGGGGAGGCGGGAGGGGGTGGGTAGGGGGAGGGACAAAAGGAGAGTGGGAAAGTCCTTGTCACCTTGACAAGATATGTATGTGCACAAAATGCCCAACCTCATTGTAAACCTTGAATTTTGCATGTATACATATCAATAAAATGTGGGGGGGGGGGGAAGAGTGCAATAGCATTCCTCTACCTGTTAACAACCAGTAGCACCCTCTTCCCCCGGTGTACTAACCACGAATGATCGTGGACATTGCCAAATGTCCCCTTGGAGGTAAAAATTGCCCCTGGTTTAGAACCACTTCATGCTTTGATAAAGACGATCTTGGACCTGAGAAAGTGCCCAGCTGTTGCAGCTCCCCCAGTTCAGGGAGGCAGGGATGCACCCAAGAGAAAATGCGTCAACGTTGAAACTTAAAGAGTGAGAAGAAATTAGTCAGACAGGAAGGGACAGAGGGAAAGACTCAAGAATTGAAGGCAAGGGAGACTGCTGGAAGTTGGAGAAGAAGTTGGAAAGATCAGTACAGGGGGCAGGATGGGAGGAAATGGCATGGGTCCAGCTGGCAAGGAGGTCGATGCCAAAGGAAGTGGCCCTTATTCTCAGGGCAGTGGGAAGCCAGTAGAAGACTGGGAGCCTGTGTAGAATGAGGGACTGGACTAGAGGGTTTCAAAGTGAGTTTCCACCTCCCATCCTCTTCAGGTCTGAAACCACGAGCCTTAACATCTTACCAGCACGCTTCGCATGGCTTCTGGCATCATTTCTTTTTGATCATCTTTGATATCTTCTCTTATTCCATAAAAGATATAAACTTCAGCATCCGTGACCACCTTATTGTAAAAATACCTATGAAACAACACCATAACATTGTTTTGCTAACATCTTGTGATCATTGGGGAGATTATGGTAACTTGAGGCAATCAGGAACCACACCTGGATTAGGATTTGGAAACTAAGCGTAGATTGGGAATTGAGAACCAGCCTGGATTAGAGTGTGAGTGATTTCTGGGCTGGAGGCCCAACTGGAACTCAACCCATATAAAAGGAAGGAAGAAGGAAGATTGTTACAGCTTCTTTCTCTGGGAAAGCTCTCGCCTTCGCAATTGTCTACAGACACCAACTTGCCACACGCCACAGATCTTTAGCACAGATTCGCTCTCGGCTCGACTTGCGCCTGTCTGCCTGTCACTGGTCTTCAGTCGCTGATCTTCAGGCTCCAGTCTTTGCCATCATTCTTCCAACAACCAAGATCTGCAGCAGACTCTCTCACTGGCTGTCCTGCAGTCCCGGATGGGAGATCTCCTTCACAGCTGAGCAGCCATCGGACACTCCAGCTCCCGCACATGCAGGCCGCCATCTTGGACTATCTCTATCCTCATGATTTGTAAGCCTTCCTAATAGATCCTTTTTGTCATAAAATCTGTAAATTCTGCCTTTTGAAAGAACTCAAACTAATACACATGGTTACAAGAATGCAATTCAGATAAAAAATGTAACAATCTGAAGTTACTAAAAGCACTAGACTTCACTCGTACATTTTGTGCTTGTGAAGCCACAACACAAAAGCTAGAGTTTGAATTTTTATTAGTATGTGGCAGATGAAAGAGTTGACAAGATCAAAAGACCTGGCTCCGGGGCCCTTTCCACTTTACTTTCTCAATGATTCCGATAGCAGTGGGGAGCCACTTCCTGTTATCTTTTATGTCTTTAAAAGAAGAACACTGGATCCCAATTGCGTGAGATTAGTTTTCTTTTTTTAAAATCTAAATGGCATATTTTCTTTTTTACCTGGACTCAGAGTAAGTTTTATGTATAGCAAATACTACTATAACAAGAGCTACATTTCCTGATTCATGGTTTGAACAAATTGTCTCTACCACAATATGTTGGTTTCTTCATATTTTTTTCTAGTGAGCCTTTTATGCTGGTGAGGACCAGGTGGCAAACCTCCTTTTTCAGAGTAAATGCTTACAAAAGAGACAGAATCTGGTAGAGTTTCAGGGTCTGGGCTTGAGGAACAGGAAGGCTGGGCAAATCTCTACCTGAGAGATCATGAGCAAATTGTTCAACATCCACATGCCTCCGATTGTGATAGGAATAGCCAGTCGTAGTATTTATCTCATAGAGTTGTTCTAAATAGCGACACGCTCTAATAGAAGTTCTCAGAGATGTAGTTCTATCCATTGGTTACTACTACCTTATATTGTCATTTCCCAGTGGCCTAAGGTTTTGTGGTCAGTTGGGTACAAAACTAACCCAGATTTTCTACCTTTGCATTCAAAAGTTGTGGGAGGAGTCTACTTTGTCTGGTCTGACCTTGTAATTTGCTTTGGACAAAAAGAATGTATGGGAACAATGGCATGAGTGGACTATGTATGCTCAGGCCTCAAGAGGACTTGAATAATGTTTTCTCTCTCTCTCTCTTTCTCTCTCTCTCTCTCTCTCTCTCTCTCTCTTTCTGAGCATTGCTGCTATTTACAGGATAGCCTAAAGGATGGTGCAACATGCACAGGACCCAGTTACAGTCCCTTTGGCCATCACCACAGAAGTGAATGAGATCTTCCCAGACCAGCCATCCCGCAGCTGAGCTGCCAATGGACCCCAGGCTCCTGAGCGAACTCAGCCGACAACAGCCCAGCCCAGATTAGTAGAACCACCCAACTGGCTATCTCATAAATGGTTGTGGTTTTAAGTACTGGGTTTTGAAATAGTTATGCAGCATTTGTTGAACAAAGCATTAAAAGACAAAAAAAAAAAAGACTTGGTATTTTAGCCCCCATGTTCTAAGTCATATTGATTTTTTAACACAAACGTTGGAGCTAAAGTTTTCAGGACCCATTTTTTCTTCTGGTGCATAACCAACAAAGCTAAAATCAGAATCAGCTAAAATCAGAACCAGACATGGACTATTAGCATGACATCTCCTGAGCCAGTCTGTCTCAAAGTCATGGGGCCGACTCGCTCACAAATGAGATCACAGGGTAGGTGACTCTCACCAACCACCGCCGGCACTCTAATGAGCTAGCTGTCCATCCCCAACAAAATGTTCTTACCTTGCTGTTATGGTAATTCCAAAATTCTTAAAGTTCTTGTAACTGATGAAATTACTTTCTGGCTCGATGGAAACAGAAAAACGTGGCAAGACTGAAAATAGAAATAAAGAGGCAATATTAGCATTTAAGTGGGAGTAGCCATGGACACACAGCAAACAGCTCTGACTTCCAGGAGTAGGGGATGAGCTGGAGCATCCCACCACAGTCACTGTGTCGTCATCATCGCTAGCTCCCAAGAGCCCTTCCACTCTAGTGGCCCGTCCATCAGCCATCCTCTCTGTGCACGAGAAGCACGTGGCTCCTACTGGTGATAGCAGTTATTATGGGCAATAGATTATGTCTTCTACTAGAGTATGGCTTCCTTAAAAAACAAAAGACCATTTTCATTTCATCCCTTATTCTTCTCTCCCTTTCTCTCACACATTCTCTTTCTGAGACAGGTTCTTGCTTTGTGGTCTAGGCTGATCCTAAACTCCCTGTCTAACCCAGGCTGGCCTGAAATGCACAGCAATCCTCCTGCATCAGCCTCCTGAGTGGTGGGATTACAGGGATGCATCACCACTCCTGGTTTATGAGGTGCTGGGCAGTCTAACTCAGGGCCTTGCACTGGCTAGGCAAGTGCACTAAAACGCTATTATTCCCCTGGTCTTTTAAGTCTTAAGCAGTGTATATCCAATGAGGTTTTTTTAAAATCAAAATGAAAACAAAAAAAGAAAATTCTGCCTTATTTTGTGTTTTTCTTTTTTGTCTACTAAATAAAATCCATCTAGCCTCTAAGCATCAGTGTTTAATTCTGATGCTGATAAAAAGAGAAAACTTAAATTAAATGTGAGAAAATGCATAGGGGCCTGGTGGCACATGCCTGTCATCCCAGCACTCTGGGGGTGAGACAGGAGGACTGCCATGAATCTGAGGCCAGCCTGGGCTACACAGGGCATTTAGCACCAGCCAGAACTACAGAGCAAGACTCTGTCTCAAAAAAAAAAAAAAAAAGAAAAAAAGAAAAAGAAAAAAGGGGGCAGGGGAGAAAAGAAAAGAAAGAAAATGCATTAGATAAAAAAGTAAGTAGGCACAAAGGAAGTGTGTGTGTTTTTTCTAATCTCTCTCTCTCTCTCTCTCTCTCTTTCTCTCTCTCTCTGGTGGGCCAAGAGAAAACACTGTAATCTATTGATTAAATTGTATGCACAATTTAATCCTTATGCTAATTCAGAGTATGTATGAGCCTTATCGATTCTACAGTTAATAGAAAAAAAAGTTGGTTGCCTGAACCTGCTTTTGTGAGCAAACACTGATATGCGGTAAGTACTACTGGCTTCGGGTATCGCACAGAGCGAAGGCTGGAAGCTAAAGAGCACCGCGACTTGCTGATCTGTGCTGCGCTCCCCGTGACGGCACCAAGGCAGCTGCACTCTCTCCAGGATATGAGTCGTGGGGAAGTATTTCAGGCACACACCTATTAGCAAGGCATTATCGGTGAGGAAGTTGGACATATAGTCTGTCCTTCTTGAGATCACCATCAAGGGGGAAAGACAGGCATATGTAAATGGTTACATTACCACCTCCCCACCCCCATGCCAACCAGCACTTTCAACAACACCAGCCCATTGCCTTCTTTTTGCATTAGACACATTAATGGAAAGAATTATTGCAAAAAGACCTTTCTACAAATAAACTTATAAGAGTCAGAAATTACCATATTCTTTGATTTCAAAGTAGGTGGTTCCCGTTGTTGAAAAGTCTTCCTTGTATTTAGCGTTAATTGTCCAAATACCATATCTATGGAAGAAAAATATTTAAGATTGCAGGTGTCATCGAATATTTTGCTTGAAGTGTTGAAATAGAACGACTAGCCATATGGACCAAGAACCTACCCTCAAGGAGTGTACGGTCGACGGGGGAAGAGAAAGGCCAGCAGACTAGTAAAAGAGCAATTGCAACATTGAGAGGAATGTTGTGAAGGAAGGACACAAGAGGCAGCCACAGAGAAGGACTACGTTAGACCTAGTCCAGGAAAAGGCAGCACTTCCCCTTGTGAGGAGCAAAGCAAAGCACATTCCAAGTAGAGGGAACAGCAAATGCAAATACTCATCGTGATGGCTCCCACGTAATCCCTCAGGAAGCCAGTGTCACAAGATGAAGTTGGAGAAACAACGGCAGTAAAGTGGCAAGTTTAAGTCTACCATAATGACAATGTAGAATTTTCAAGAAAGTATGCCTTTTTTCTAGTTATTCAAATTATTTACATCCCTCAATTCAACCCAAAGATTTAGAGAGACACAGTGTACCAAATTAACCTGAAGCCTCCCTTTCAGAGGGCAGAGGAAGGAAACATGACCGTGAAAGGATTTGCAGTTACGGTCAGTTACCATACATGTGCCCTGTTCTTATACATGCTGTCCTATTTTAAGGTCTGTGGAAGTGGAGACTTCAGATCCTTCATCTCCACTCTATCTCTCGGTCCCACGGAGATTTAGAAACCCAGTAGCATGGCCACTACTTGCAGGCGGCACTGAGTTCTCCTAAAGCGTGCTTAAATCCTTCCATCTGGCCCCCAATGAAAGAAACGGTCCTGAAAACACACTCCTCCCTTGGACGGTGCCTTCTGGTGATCTCCACAGGCAGAAGCTACAGATTGTAGAGAGCCTGCAAACGCCATTACAAGATGGCGCCGGCATCCGGCCGGCTGATTAGTAAACAATTGCCACTGCACATGCGCCTAGGCTAAAGACCACCCCCGGAGTCACGTCATTCGGACACGTCATATGGCCTGATTGGCCTCTGCAAATCAGGAATCAACACGCCACCCAGATGTAACCTAAAGGATATATAAACCGTGCCATTTTGGGGCTTGGGGTCTTCCTCTCATCAATGTTACAATAAACGCTTGCTGCAGAAGGATCCTGGTGCCCGCGTGCGTTCTTGCTGGCGAGA
>PVKB01000218.1:823718-968975 GCA_004027205.1 Ctenodactylus gundi | reverse complement strand
TGAGGTATAAGTGCTGAATATTTTTCTCATTCTGTCAGTTCTTGATTTACTCTGTTGATAATTTCCTTAGCTGTGCAGAAAATTTTAAATTTGAAATATTCTCATTTGTTAATTCTGGGGGCTATTTATTTTGCTTTTGGCGTCTTGATAAGAAAGTCCTTGCCTACATGTATATATTTTAGATTTTTGCCTAATTTGTCTTCCAGAAGGTTCAGTGTTTCATTTTTAATATCTAGGTCTGTGATCCACTTTGATTTCATTTTGATGCACGATGACAGGTGTGTGTCTAGATTCATTATTCTGCATGTGGATGTCCAATTTTCCCAGCACTATCTGTTGAAGAAGCTATCCTTTCTCCAGTGTATGCTCTTGTCTACCTTATCAAAGATCAGGTAGCTGAGAGTGTTTGAGTTTGTCTCTGTATCCTCAGTTCTGTTCCACTGATCAGCCTGTCTTTTTTTGTGCCAGGACCATGTAGTTTTTATAGCTGTCGCTTTCCATGGTTGTTTTGATATGTTATAAAATTAACAGATATTTTGATAGATTATCTTGTTATTTATTCAACCAGCAAAGGCCATGAGAGACGACCAGGCTTATTTGGTAAAATAGATATTAATTCTTGTATACTAAATTTAAAAGTTTATAGTTCTAGACACACAAAATTTTGTTTATGTAGCTGAGCTGTAACTGTTGATCTTAAATTAGCACATGATGTTCTTTAATACCTACTTTGTGTTTGTTTTAATCCTCAATTTGTCCTATTTGCCTTTTTGTATCTGCTTGCAAGTCCTATAAATTGTCAAATCCTAATCTTTCTCAGACACTGACTGTGAAATAGGTAATAATAAATCCAAAAATAAACTCTAAGTAAGCCCGGCAGAAGAATTCATTCTTTCTCACTCTCTCTCTGATAGTGCCACCTCATCTGGCCACACAGGTTAATGATGTCACTCCCTTCTGGTGCAGGAGCAGAAACAAAGATGTTGTTCTGAAAAGAGTGCCCCAGGGCACCTTGCAGAGGAAAATGTTTGCCAGAGGTCAGCCACCCAAGCGCTCAGAGGCTGCCGTGGACAGGTCCCAGTGGGGCCTTACCACTGCTCCAACTAGCCGCAGATCTTGGCCTCACCACATAGTGCTGATGTAACAGACATCCAGATTGCAAGAGTGATGAGGTCATGGAGGCTTCCACCACGATTTCAGACGAGAGCCTGAGATGCGCAGCAGAGTGGTCTCAGGAGGTCAAGACAAGAGTTGTGAAAGTAGAGCCAAAAGTGAAATGGAGACCCCCGGGAATTTGGAGATGCCAAAAAACTGGATCATCTACTGAAAAACTCAGAAGTATAGGAAAAAGCAAGCCGCAAAGAGAAGCCATCTTGTTTATTTACACCAAGCAATGACATAGGAGTGAAGCGACCTGGAGACTTTGGCTTGCCCCACGTGGTGGGCACAAAGCTTCAGAATTTAATAGAGGTACAGGCAGAAACAAGAGGGGAGAGAATAAACATCAGAGATGCAAAACCCTACAAACTGACACATTGGCTTCAGAGATTAAAAGGTTAGATAAACCTTCCAATAAATGTCAACATCAAATCTGCAATCAAATTTCTTTAAAAATTAAAAATATAAGACAAAAGAAGTAAAATTGATTCAGGCAGAATAGAATTTTAAAATTTAAAAGTCATATTTTCCTGGGATTGGAACAAAACACAAAAAACTCTGTACAATTGACTTCTTGAACTAATATGGGCTCCAAAATTAAGGAAAATTCATGACTACACCGACAAAACAGTGTACTGCCACCAAAATAACATTCAAACAAGGTCACTTGAATCCCCACAGAAAAGGACAATACGAGCTAGAGATATGTCACCTGCAGAGACTGACACGTGGACTTTACCATTGCACTGGTTGCTCCACCTGTGTGTTGGGGGATCTTTTAGTATTTGTGGATACTTTTACCGGATGGATTAAAGACTTTCCTTGCAAAACTGCTTAATTGGTAAAATAGATATTTTTATACTGTATTAAAAGGTTTACAGTCTGTTATATACACAAAATTCCAAAAGGCAAAAGAAATCATGATTTTTTTTTGTATTATAAAAGCCAGGGCTGATTTCTTTTTCCCTTCTCTCTCTCTCTCTCTCTCTCTCTCTCTCTCTCTCTCTCATCTAACTTCTACCATATCATTCACTATTCAATCCTCTTCACAGAACCTTTTTGTTCTTTTCCTGAGCTTTTTATTCTGTCCTTTTAAAATCTACATATACATCTTAGACAATAGCATACAATCTACTACTTGCGTGATGTGTCTCATTAGTTGCAATGATCAACACATTTTTTTATTCATTCCCCGACTGCTGGACATTTGGACTGTTCCAGCTTTTAAGCTATGATAAATAGTGTAACTATGGACATTTATAGATACACCTTTGAAAGGTTACACGTTTTCTAGTAGGGAAATTGCTGAGTCATACAGCAAGTATGTGACACGTTTGAAAAACAAAAAATTGCGAAGTGTTTTTCAGGGGGCAATTCCACACGCCACCCTCAGCGTATGAGCTAGTGAGGGACACCCACTACAAACTTCCACATCCATATTTCATAGGTTCCTCAACTCAGCTTACCACAAAAACGCCACCCCAATATCTAGTTCTTCTTCAGAGGCACTATCATCCAGAGAGATTATTCTCCCATATCCAGGGGTCCATATCAGAGGTTAAAGAACCCTCTTGATCTGCCTCAGCCTTAATTATCACCCTTTTGGTGCCTTTCTTCCCAAAATTATAGATACAGAGACTACATGAATGTGATCCTGCTAATGTACCCATCACATTTTTCCATTCTTTTAAAATATTTAATATATATTTAATATGTAATCATATGGTTTATATGTAAAGTATATTTAAGTATCGGTAGACACATTATTTTATTACATTAATGTGGCACAGAGATATTTTGTGATCCAATCTCCCGGAATCCAGCTCATCTTCCGCCTTGTCGTTTGAGCCGGTTTTCATCACGGCAGTGGTGATCTTCCGGCTGTTTTCCGGAGAGGCCAAACCCTCTTATACCTCTTTGCCTTGTACCACTGTACTTTTACTGCGGTGGTATAAATGTGTCTCTAGGGCATTGAGAGAGTTTTAAAGGAGGTAATTTCCAGTTTCAGGTTACCATGATCTATCCAAAGTAACAACAGTCCTGCTTTTATCTTAAAGATGTACTTGGGATTGCCCAGGTGCTTAAAATACAATGAAAGTTGCATGCAACATGAGGTTCCAGTCATCTGGGAAAAAAATTGAGGAGATTTACGGGCAGAAATTGTTTTGGCCAAATCATGTCAAAAAGCTCATAAAATCGGTTAAAATTTTGCCTATTTCTCTGATATTAATCAGTCACCTGTAAAAGGAAGCTTGATTGGACCCTTCAAAATGTTGTGTAGATGGGCTTCCTGAAGGAACTGGTTCTAACTTACTTTTGGAAATAAAAGTTAAACAGGCCACTAAGCATCTAATTAATATGGGGCAGATAATATCAGCTCTCAGTAGGTATATAAGCTTTAAGTTTCCTCATCCAACTGGGTTAAGACTTCATCCCTAGAAGCAGGAGATTAAATATAATGTCAGGATCCCCTCAAGATCAGTTTAATCCAATTTGGCTTTATTTGACCATATTCAAAACTTACTCTTCCCTTAAAATCACAAGGTGTAACTCCCTGAATTTATCACACCCGAGTAAAGAGGGGTTTATATTATTACTGTGAAAGTTAAAACCCACCTTGTAAAGATTCAAAGCCTGGCATCCTGGTTTCAACACATACATACCAGAGGCACCAGGAGTAAATGACTAGATTTGAGGAAGATTCTTCTGGGTTCCTCTGGAATTTGTCTCTGTTTTCTAGGTTACTAAAATTTAAAATATCAGATTATTGGTCTTATTCATGATTTATAATCACATGTGCCTCAAAATATTGGAGAAAGTTAGCAGAGGAGCCCAATCAGTGATATCATAGATGCGTCCAGTGACCAAGGACCTGTCTCACTTTGGCATTAGGGAAATTTCACTCTTCTAGCCAGAGACACAATGTCCCCATTCAGCTCTAGAAAGCCTTAAAAGAACAACTGCTCATAAATTGTCATAAGAATGATATGCAAAATAGATCAAGGATGACAATTTCTTAACAAACACAAGTTGTAGGCCAATGTACCAGAGGACCCTTCCCTACTTTATAATGAAGACTGGATGTAGCCAGTCTTCCTTCCTTCCTTCCTTCTTTCCTCCCTTCCTTCCTTCCTTCCATCTTCCTGCTTGACATATGAACCCTATTGGCATGTTCGGCAATGTGTCTTCCTTGAAATGTCCTCCCATATGAATATATATGAATATATGTATATGTATAAGCCCCATACAGCCTTCTACTTCACCTTTGTTCAGAAAGTTGCCATTTTGGTGACAAATACCTTCTCTATTCTAAATGTAAGCATGGCCTCTGTTTCACAAAATCGCACTCACTAGACAGGCCCATGACACAGGCCAGTAATCCCAGCATTCCGGAAGGGAGAAGCAGGAGGATTCCAAGTTTGAGCCCTGGCTTGAGAACTTGCTGAGGCCACTGGTGAAATGAAAAATAAAAAATAGACTGGGGATGTAGCTCAGGGTGAAGGTGCTAGGCTCAATCTCCGGTACCAAAATCAATCAATCAATTAATAAAAGAATTCTACTCACTGAGAATTGAACCCATTGTGTTTGGTTACACTGATAGCCAGGGGGCCTGCTGAGGTTTTAAGGGATGAGACAGTCAGAGCTGTTGAGCCTGTGAGGTCCTGGCTCTTCTCTAGCAACTATTCCTCCAAGGAAGTACTGGAAGTACAAGGAAGTACTCCAAGGGAGGTCAGTAGTTGCCGAAAAGGCAAAAGCCAAGGGCTCCCACATCAACATGGTAGCCTTTGCCAACACGCCGGAATGTGTGGAGAAAGGAGAGACCCTAATCAGGAATCAGATATCTATGAGATACAGAGAGGACAGACTGTCTTGTCCCTGGCAGGGCGGAGTGGTGAACGCCCTTAAGAAATCCACAGGCTTCTTGTGGTCAGTTGGTCCTTGGAATGTGGGAGTCAGGGCCAGGCTGAGGGAGGACACTGCAGTCAACAGGAAGAGGCTCCCTCTGACCCGAGGACAGGATTGAGGAGCATGAATTGGACAGGTGGCGAGTTATTACAGCAGAGTAGCAAAGGCTGTAGGGCCACCCTGTGGGACCTGGGACATGTATGTCTAGGACTTTCTCTGTGTATATCTACTAGAAGGTGTGTTAGTGGCCATTTAGGTCCATATGCTCAGGTTCGTTTGCTCATCACTGACCAAATTAAAGAAAGCTATTTATTTTGTTTTTTTAAAAAAAGGATTAATTCAAATCTAACTCCTAAGAAATGGAGGAGCCTCACTAAAATTACCACCTCACCATACAGGTGTATTAAAGTCTTTTACAGCAAGAAACCACCTGTGGAAGGAATACAATGAAACAACAAGCTGCCCAAGTTTGTTTTATCCCTTCCTGGACGTGGACCTCTCCCTTCCTTGCTGTGGAAATGAAACTGGATTTTGACGTGCTGGTGCCAGCACCTGCGTCATCTGCTTATTCATCTGAGATGAGGCGACATGGGGTTGGTGGTTTATGCCCTGGGCCAGAGAAGCTTGGAGAAGCCACTTCTCTCGAATGCAAACTAACTTCACTTTTCTACTTAGCTATGCCTGTTATGGGTGAAAGGCAAATGTCTTGCTGTCCCCTGCCGATAGCAGTGAGACCCACCACCTGGGATGAGTTATCTCCCTCTCAGACAGCAAAGCAAACCCCAAAGAAGACTGCAGGCCCAGAATGAAGGAAAGAGGAGTTGCAGAAGTCATCCATCTGGTCCTCACACACTGAGCTTGGGAAGATATTAGGCGAGCAGTTAGACATTAGCAGGCCTGGGGGAGAAATGGGGGTCCAAAATAACACATTGTGCCCGTCGTGGCATTTGGGTATATTCGTTTCCATGCCTGGCCGCTAGGCTGTTTATTTCCAAAACAAGCCATACAAAGGTTGCGCCATGACATTTAAATCTAGAGAATGGTGTGGTCGATCAGGCTTTTCACAGTACTAGGTGCCATCTGTTTAACAATATGTTCAAAGACATATATTATTCAGTATGTTATGTTCATTACAGTCCCGAATATTGAAAATGTGTCTGCCATTTGGGAATCCTTCAATCCAATGACCTTTTGCCTGTTGAATTCACTACAAGAGATGTTGTTTTTCCTTTTGAAAATATAAAAACCTGGGGCTGGGACCATAGCTAGGGGTTAAAGCACTTGTCTAGCAAGAGCAAGGTGCTGGGTTCAATTCCCAAGCATCACAAAAATCAGCTAGGTGTGGTGGCTCATGCCTGTAATCCCAGCATGCAGAAGGCTGAGGCAGTAGGATTGTAGTCAATTCAAAGCCATTCTGGGCTAACTAATGAGTTCAGGACCAGCTTGGACTATGGAGTGAAGCCCCATTTAAAAAAAAAAAAAAAAAGAGGATAAAACTAACATGTCCAATACTATCCTTACACATGGTAGTTGTCTGTTCAAAGGGCTTGTCACAAAGGGTCATAGTAATCTCTCCAAAAGCCTACTTGAATACCTTGTGTACTTTAGCAAAGCTCCAGCCTGCACAGAGCTCACCACTGACGTGGGGGACTGGGTCTCCAGATCTCTGACCAAACAATCAGGCTGGAGAAATGGCCTGAAGTAGCTAAACAAATATGCCATTGTATATAGATTTAAACCTGAGCCCAATTTTTCCATCTTGATTCTTACACAAAATGATTTAACAGTTCCTTTTTAAAATTTCTGCTCTAACAAATTCCCTCATTGTTGCCTGTTACAGGAGCCATCATGAAGCTCGGACTGGAAGATCTTGCTGTGACATTCCCCTGAATTGGTGCTCTAAGGGCCATGGCCATATTTGCACATAGTTCTTCCTCATTTAAACTCAGGCCCATGTGTTGAGAGAACTCTGTGCACAGTTTAGGACAGAGACTGCCATCTTGTTAGATGGGGCAGAAGTTTCCAACAAAATGCCTGGGTTGGCAGGGGTTTTAGCACAGGCAGCTTGAGCTTGAATTACTTTGTCTACCTTCATATCTTCAAGAGAGGAATGGAGACATATCCCAACAGAAACATAGCTAAGCTCGTAGCTTTCTTCTTTAACAACTTCTGTGCTACACACACAAAGCTTTCCTGGAGCCAGGGAACATAACATTTTCTGTCTTACACCACGGCTGGAAATCTTACTGTTTCATCTGATACCTTCAGATTTCAAAAGTTGTCATGACCTAATCCTGGTTCTACAAATGTGAAAATTTCAAAATATTTACTGGCTTTCTTAGAATAGTTTCTCTACTGGAAACTTAAAGTGTTTATAAGCCGTTGTGATTAGAGACTGACGCAAGTTTAGCATTGTGTGAGAACTAATTCTCCTAGGTAGTTCTTAGTGTTGTTCAGATTACTTAGTTCTATGCTATATTTGCATTTGCAACATGTTATTATAGTACATTTAGGATGTACTATAGTTTTTTTGTTGTTGTTGTTTTCTCTGTACATTTGCTAAACTTCATTTTAAGTCAACACTGGTTTCATCTTATGTAAGCATTATCCAATACATGTAGGTTTCAAGAGGTATGATTATTAAATTTAACTCCCTTCACTTAAAAAAATAAATAAAAATATACAGCATTCTTGGTTGCCATAGCCTACAGCCCACTGATGCCAGGAAGAACATTCTGATTAGACACTCTCTTGGTGAGTTGAGACCTGATTAAGATTAAAACTTACCTTTGGAAATTTCTTTTGAAGTTTCTTGTATGATTAAGGCCCCTGAGGGAACGCTTCACATCTAAAAAGAGATCAGAGAAGACATTTGGTAATTCTAAAATAACTGTAAGAATTGTTGATAAGCATCATAATTATCAAAGTTCTCTGAGCCCCACTTAGGTCCATATCCAGGAGCATCCTGAGAAAAGGACACCCTGGAATTGCATCATGGCTGGCGGGGCACAGGCATAGCTAGACTTCTAAACTTCCTCGCTCCTCACTGTGCTCGATTTGTTTGTCCACCACTGATCAAATCATAAAAGGACATTGATTTGATAAAAAGAAAAGGGTATACTCAAAGGTAGCTCCAGCAGATGGAAAGGGCTCATCACCCACAGCATCCAGCAAGAACAGTGAGTTGGGAGGAGGGAACACGCTGGCATAACAGATATGTCCAGGCTTGTGTCATGACCCAGACCTGGACTTCTCCTCCTGCTGCCTGGAAATGAAACTGAACTGCGATCTCCCAATACCAGAATCTGCATCTCTCCCTTCATCTGGGCTAAGAAGAGGTGGGTATGACCATTTGTGCCCTAGTTCTGAGGAAATCTGGAAAAGCTTCTTTTCTATAAAGAAAGAAAGAAAAATCTAACTTTTAAAGTTTTATTTTTTCCATACATGAGTCTTCTGAGGCACATCCCAGATCTACAGCATGGCATTGTCACGATAATCCTCATGTGGAACTTGTCTTGTTTCCTTGATTTCAACTAGGAAAACTGTGCCCGTCCCACCTATAGGAACATCTGAGAGACCAAGTTTCCTGAAGGAATAGGGAATCTGCGGAAGGACTTATATCAGGGAAAAGTAAATGGTTTTAGGTTCTGAATATATCTCCCCAATCCTAACAGTGTATTGGCTTCTCAACTAAGTAGCTTGCTGTCTTTTGTTCCCCAGCACTCCCTGCAGAGCTCATGTTTTCTGCTGCTGTCAACCCTCCCCCCACCCCCCCACACATTCCCACTGAATTCCAATTCAGAGAAGTTTAGTCATCTTTTAATGATTTTTGTCTTCAGCTAAGTCATGTAACCTCCTAATCCCAGATATATATCAAAGTCTTCTTTAACAAAGGGTAAGTCCCTGCTGAGAAAAAGATGATTTTTAAAATTGTTTAGTTTCACTGACCGAAGAAGAGGAAAGATACCCTTTCCTTTCTGGCCTGGGAAGAGCTGTGACGTTCTGAGTCTCTGTGAAATCAGAGAGGCTTGCTTGTGAAGTAGAGATGGAAGATCAAGATCTTCATCCTCTCCTGTCTAGAGGACAGCCGCCATGCCTGAGGAACCAGGTGCTTACTTTGTCTTCTCTAATGCACAAAGAATGACTCTGGACCATGGTGCTGGGTGCTATTTCCAGTGAGTTGCTAACCAAAGTGGCCAACCCTAGACCTGGAAGTCACCCTAATAAAGGCATTTCTTTTAGTAAAATCATTTTACCCTCACTACAATAAAAAGAAGAAATGGAGTGGTTCAGAGTAACATTCATGACTACTGTCTTCCTAACCCACCCTAGAAAAACGAAAGTAGATGATGAGTTCCTTCTTCATTTACTGTGCAATTCAGGAAATCCATAAGTGAGCAGACGAGATATACAGCCGTGGACTGGCCAAACAAATTGGTGTTGAATACCTTGGACACGTGGTGTTCTTTTATCTTCAGAGGGAATCTTCTACATTTCCCCAAGAGACTTAAGTTTACGAAATGGACAAAGAAACCAAGGTTTGAAGAAGGGAAGGTTCATGTCCAAAATCTTAAAGCCACTAAGATGTGTAAGTTGATTTGAACTCAGTTTACTCCTCCAAGTCCCAGTATCATTCTATTATTATGTTGATATCTGTCCCCATCTTGTAATGCCTTCATACACAAGCAAAAGCTCAGACCAGGAGAGGGAAAAGTCCGTCGGGCTGAGGGGTATAGAAAGGAGCAGTGATACTTTAATCCAAGGAAGTCCTCTGCAACTACAGTCTTTGGTCGTACGTTCTTAATTTTTCCTTCATTCTTGGCAAGCACCTATGGAGAAACTGTAATACGTCCAAAGAAAGAGCACAGGAATTTTGTTAATCTCTTATCCAGCCTCTGCTACTTTTCCTTTAACCTGTTTCACTGGTTAAGTATGGAAAAGAGAGCAGCAGAAACTATCTCCTTTCATCCCACCTATGAGCTAGGTGCACTCCTGTACTAGAATTTGCAGCTACATTTCCTTCCTCTAGCAATATTTCCAACTATTATTGGTCAGCCATATTTTCTTAGTAAGGAGGCATAGAAGACTTAACAACTTGATGATTGATCATATTCCTGGTCTTTTATATCTAAATATTTCTCATTTAGAGATTTTAGTGGTGTCTGGCTTTTATAATAAATCTCAAATATATTCATACCTTTTCCTCTCAAAATTATCCCTTAGAATAGTCTTTAGAGAGTGCTTTTTAGGGGATTCTCTCAGTCACTTTATTCTGAGCAGCCCAATGTTTCATGGACATAAATCAGCCTTGATACACACAAAGCCATGCTAATGTGGGAGCTTATGGAAAGCTCTAAGAGCACAGGAGACAGGAGTCAATGAAATTTGACACATCTGGCAATTATTCCTGGGGATCTGAGCCCTCGATTCACAGTAAACTGGCCATAAAATCATGTTAAAATCAATATTACTACATATTCTATTTCAAAGATAGATGAATATCCTATAATTTCACAAATATGAAAAAATTATTATCTTTTGGACTAGATTTTCTAATGACAACATAATACTTAGATTAAAAAGGCACTAAATCTCAACAGAACCAGATGGATACAAAGATGCTGTACTCTAGTGAAGACTAAGACACTGACATCAAAGGTGGATTGGTGGTAGAGGTATGTGCCTAGCATATGTTAGGTCCTGAGTTCAATCCCCAGTGACGCGCGCGCGCACACACACACACACACACTCATTGTACTGTGAGTGGGCAAGGGCAATTTTTCTACATTATAAATATGATAAAAATCTTATATATACTTAAAAACATGAATTAATATTTCTGAGCTAACATCATCTATGATTTTAGGTATATAGTAAGCAATTAAAACAAGACATTATGGCACATAACTTTTGTCTGGTTCGTTTAAAGCCTGACAGATGTTTATATCCAGGTCATCAGAGTCTTTCCCTAGGCACTCACTGGGTGAGTGGGGAGCTCTGACTTTTGGAATCGCCTTGCACATGGTACTTACTCCACTGTCCTGGAGGCATTGGTTATATTTTAATGAACACATGGCTCAGGCTAACTTGTGGTCTGTCCTCAGCCAGAGAGTGCTACATTGTGGCTGCCATTTAGAAATACAGATTCCAGCAGCTCAGGGGACTTAGCCAAATCATGCAACTGAGACTGTGCAGAGCTAGTTACAGACACTTGTACCCCAGCCAGGGACAATCCCTGTTCTACCCCTCAGAGCTTAGAACAGTCTTGCATATGTAAGGAACACACAGTTAATAAAGAGTAGTGGTCCCAGCGGCAGAGCAGACTGTCTGACCAACCACACACTGACTGTGGGTGAGGTTTGGCCTGACTGACTACCTGTAGGAGCCAGAGGGTGCAGCTGGGTTACCTGAGAACAGGGCAGCAGGCCAACGAGGGACGGAGGTTCAGCTCTGAAGTACTTCCCCAAAAGGCCTCATAAAGCCCTGCTGGCTGGGCTCCTCCTGTGCAGGGTCAAAAGAGGACTCAAGAGGTCAGCTTTCTGGTTCTGTGCTTTTCTGAGGGAGACATGATTAGAAAGAAAAAACAGTTGAGAAGGAAACATCACGTTCACTTGGTCCTCGATGGTCAGGAACCCTGACGGGGAACAAAACAGGTTAGGTAGACCAAATTTACTCTTCATACTAGGAAGGACTCTGGTCACTGAGTTTAGGGAGTTTGTGGCTTCAACTGAAGGATCTCTAGTGGCTTTGGAATTTAAAAAAAAAAAAAAAGACGCGTTTGTTTCTCTATTTCTCCCCTCTTGCCAGCTGAGGGAATTTAGGCAAACAACAAAGCCTCTGTGAGCTTCAATACCCTGTCCTACAAACGCGCATAATGGCTGGTGAGCACAGAATTGAACGGACAGTAAGCGCGCGCTCGGCTGAGAGGAGGCCCTGTAGGTTAGCAGTAGCTGAAATTCTGCTGATTTTGCTCGTTAGCTCCTAGGCGTAGTTGACTTTGATCTCAGTACATTTTGACCCTTTCATGCGAGGAGTTAAATTACAACCCATTGTGAAGCAGGCTGTTCCAGTTGATAGGGAATTTTGTTTCTCAGATAAAAAGTCTCTAAACAGTCCTATAATCTCATTCAATTTAATTTCAGTACTGATCCAGAAACTTTACAGTTATATAATTACCTCCGGCAGTTAGCACTGTGCTCGGTGGGAAGCGAGCCACCCCCAACTCGCTGCCAGGGCCCACAGGAAATGCTGCACTCAGGTGTGAACTCAGTTGCCAGGTTAAGATGAGGAGGAAGGCATCCAGAGGCCCACGTTCCTGAGCCCTGAATGCGGGACTGTTTGTTTGTTCACTCCTTATAAGGAGAGATTTATCAAAAGTTCTGCAGAAAGGTCACCGCTATTTCTTTTCCCTGGAGGAGCTGAAATCAGCTTTTTTCCCCTCCCTCAGAGGGGTGGGGCAGAGATTAAGCAGACTAAACATGCCAGCGCTTCACATGTCCAACTATGAGGATGTTTATAGAGCTTGCGACATAGCAGGGGGTTTGTGTGATCCCAGGGACCGAGAAGATGCGCTGAGGCGCCTCGCCTGCCCCCGCGTCCCTCCCACGGAAAGTCAGACAGGAAAGTCATGCCTGCAGTCTGGGGCTGGTTTGATAAGATTTGTGTCGCAAAACTTCATGTCCCAGATCATAATTTAACAGTATGGAAAGGTGAGTAGGTCCTTTAAAAATTGGAGCCGAGGCAGAGCTCAAAGGGGTTTTCTTCTACGACAAGAGTAGTTTGTTAGAAAAAAAAAAAAAAAAAAAAAAAAAAAAGCAAGGCCAGTCCCTTCCAAATCTGGTTTTTGTCTCACCATGTGACCTCTGCCACACTCTCTGATTGCATGCATTCCCGTGATTTTTTTTTGCCAGAATCACCTGATGCTATCTACCATCTGTGACTTAGGAGATCCCCATCAGTGACTCTACCAACAGCGCTGCTCAATCCTGGAATTTCAGCCTCCGAAACTGTGAGCTGAACAACCTCCTTCCCGTTAGAGAAGTACCCAGTGTCAGGTAGGAATCTGGTGTGGCAACACAGACGACTAAGACATTCTCCAGTCTTTACTTGGGGACGGGATCCAAGTTGGTACAACTTTCTGAACAGCAAACTAGCAATATTGTTTTTTACTGGTTCATGGACTTTAGCTCTTTCCCTTCCTCTGGTCCCCTGATAACTTGAGAGGAGTGGGGCCCCCTGGGGCAAATCCCTCAGGTTTCTCACCCGTGGGGGAGTTCCCCAAGTGTGCCTTGTGCTGGTCCCTGTGTAGACATGGGACACAACACAATCGAGGGTGCTATTAAAAAATAGATTTTTTTTTTACTGGGACTGAAACAAGGGACTCTGATGAGCTATAATCCCATCCCATTAATAATAATAATAATAATAATAATAATAATAATAATAATTAGTAGTAGTAGTAGTAGTAGTAGTAGTAGTATTTGAAGATATAGGCTAGCTACGTTGCTAAATTTCCCAGACTGGACTCAAACTTGCAATCCCCTTGCCTCAATCTCCCAGAGCATAGACTTGTACTACCAAGCCCTAGTTTTAAAAATGGAACTTTTATAAACCTTGATTGATATTCCTAGATAAAAAAGATCTCTAATTTTATTAAAAGTAACATAAAGAAGCTTAAAAAGTCTGCAAAGCAGTTGACAATTTATATAACTATAACAATTAGACATGGAAAATGTATAAACTGTGTTAGGACATTTCTAACAGAAAAAGGTTCATCTTCATCCAAATCATTTTTTTTTTTTCAGACAAGGTCTCATTGTCTAGTCCAGAGCAAGACTCTGAACTCACTATATTGTCCAGCCTGGTCTAGAATCCATGGCAATTCTCCTGCCTCAGCCTCCCAAGTGCTGAGACGATAAGCATGTGCCACCACACTCAGCTAGTATGTGGAGCTGAGGGACCAAAACTGGGGTCTCATGCTTCCTAGGCAAATGCTGTAATCACTGAGATATGCAACACCCCCCCCCCCCAGCCCCTATCCAAATCTTTCGTATGGAAAAAAATTACCAGGTCCTTAGAAGTAGGGACTGTGATATGGCAAATAAGGAAACTGAACGGGCTCATCATGTAGGCCACTTGTCTGAAAAATTATGCCCTAACTGTAAAATCTAACTCCAGTCATCCAGACAGAAAGCCTATCCTGAAAACACAGTGTTTTTTTTTTCTTTAGTGCTTCTCAGAACCAAGAAGTGATGATACGTAGTCTGTCCGGCAGAAGTTTGAGACTGTTTAGCTCCCCTCATGGAGTTTACATCTATCTTGGCTGATGAGCTTAGGACAGCTTGGAGTTTGGTAGCTTGACGTCCTGCCCTCACTAATAGTCCACAGGAACGAAAACTCATGGGAGCTGTGTGGGCTAGGCGTCCCCAGTAAAATCCCCACTCAAAAGTGAATGTGAGGAATATGGAATAATCAGGTGAAACCAGCATCAAGAAGTCAGAAAAAGGTAGTAGTTAGTCTCATCATCAAAGTAGAAATCACAGTGTGTTGGCTTAGGATCACCGTGTCGTGATAGTTGAAGCAAAATTAATGTTGTAAGAAAAATTAGGCAAGCACTAATTTCCTAAAAGTTACCATAGATCCAAAAAAATTAACTTTTGGGATACCTTGTAGAAGTTGTGGAAATATTCAGATTTTAAAACAATTAAATGGATTATGTAAATAGAAAATTATCTAATTTTAAGTCCAGAAAATATAGGTAATACAGGTAAGGATATAAGTAGTTATTTATTATAGTTGCATTGGGAATTTTATCTATGAAGGAACATTTGGTTATACGAGACACTTCTGGACTGAATGATTTTCAGTGTAATGCCTCATCTAAGAATGGTGATCTCTGGAAGAAATTAAAACCACCTTTGTCTTTAGCACTAACGACACTCTACCAAACTCCTGCATATCAAAATGGAAAATGTTCCAACAGGAGCAGCATCAACTTCTGAGAAGGTAAAGGGACCAGAACTACTACTCAGTCCCGCTACATTTGGATTTATAGCATTATTTGGCAGAATTATTTAATAACTTCTGGGTCTTAGTACTATCCTGTATATTGTGTAAGAATATAATTAATAATATGTAAAAAATAAGACATGAGTTATTACTAGGAAACACAAAGATCAATCATTGTTAATTTCTAAAAAATTGATTGGTAAGAAAACAGTCTTGACAACATACAAGACGCCAATCAAAAAGAAAACAGTGGCAATGCTCAATGTGTGCAGCTGTTTTCTTAAACTGAAAAACTCTGAAGAAAAACAGTCATAGCAGGTAATCAGTGTATTTTTGTTGACAATGAGATAGATATTGGATATGCAGATGCCTTAATTAATAAGCCATTGTATTATGATATCAATATCTTATGGAAAAAAATTAAAGCCAATTATGCTTCTGCATGACAAAATCATGGAATTAAATCAGGTTTCCCATTCATGTAAAATGTTATTTTTGAAACTTATTCCATGCCATTTTTAAAACTTGAGAATATTTTTAATCTTTTTTGTCAGAATTATTATGTCACCTAAGTATTACCTCTGTATAAAGGAAAAAGATTAATATATATTTTATGAATGCTTAAATAGAAATGCCCACAAAGTTGGTGATAATTCCTTTTTATTATATATATATATTTTAATATTTTCACTTCGGTGAAAGCTTTCTTATTTGATAAAATTCATTAAATATTTAAAAATCAAGTACTTTGATTAGTAAGGTCATCTATGAAAGTAGAAATAAACAGATAAATATGAAAGCAAAAAGATGTGTATTGAAACAGAAAACTTCTATTATTGTAAGGCTGTTGAAAATTATGTAAGAGTGTTTATTGATACATGGACATGCTCAAAATGTAATGTTAAGTAAAAAAGAAAACAATACAATAGTATACATCTTCAACCACAAAGTTTTATGTGTTATCTGTATATGTGTGGTATGCTATTAAAAAAGTAGAGTAAAATATTAAACGATGATCTCTTCTGCATATTGGGGACAAAGGCCGTTTGTGTTTTCCTTTCCATGTTTTCCAGAGTATCCGCACTTGTGCATTTCTATATGAGAAGAAAGTGACTTCGTGTGAAAAGAGAAAAGCACGCATAGGTGCTTCGTGCAGGATCCTTCGTGGTACTCACAGCAGGACCAGGGGTGGGTGTTCGTGACCTGCTTTTTAGATTTAGCAGACTCGGAGACTCGAGGAGGTGGAGCATCTTGTCCAAAGTCTTGTTTAAGCTTTGTGGGCCAGAATCCAAGGTCACACCTGTGAAAGTGAGCCAAGCCTTGCAGACTCTGGGCCAAGAGCTGCTTAGGTACATCCTGAGCCACACTTTCCTGTTGTGTGTGGAGCTCACTCCCAGTTTTCATCCCAGCCCAGGCATGAGCAGCTGTGGAAAGTGCCCAGGTTCAAAGGCCTTGATGTGCTTATTACCTGGAACATGCTGGATCCTTGATTCATATCTCATCCAAATGAGATATCAGACTCAGATGAAGAAAGCCTTTTACTTCTTAGACGTTGCTTGTGCTATCATAAAATGAGTTGACTTATTCACGTGGGTGCAAGTTAAATTCTTGATTTGCATCCAGTCTTGCCCGATGATCCATTTAAGGAAAGGAAAATACTCCCACACAGGATCACTTTACACAGAATTGAGCCACCTGAAACGCTCTGCGTTCATCTACATAGGCCCCTCCCTGACTCAGCCTACTCAGGCCAGGAGCCTGCAGGAATGCAGTGCTGCTCTCTGAATACGTACAAAAGCTCCTATTTCATCACCGAAACATCTTTTCTAGAAGGTATATTTAGCCCTAATATGCAGACCAGCTTGGCTAAAATTCTGAATACAGGGCTGCTTGGAGTGACTGCCCCCCATTATACATACCACATTTTCCCAGTTGCCTGATGTCCCGCCTCTCTCACTATCACCCCTGCATCCTCCACATTCCTGTCTCTTTGCTAGTTAGACATAAAGTCTCTGGGATGAGGAAAAAGGTTTTCACTGGTGGTTGGAAAGGCAGTCTGAAGGGAGATGCACACTAATATTATAAAGTTTCTACCTGCCCATCTGTAACTTGTCTACCTTTATTCCTGAACGCACAGTGGATAGAAGGGGAGTGAACAGGAGTAAGGCTCACCAGATGTTGTCAGTAGAGCCACAAACTACGTAGGCATCATTAATCTTCGCCAACCCCTTTACCTCTCTATGTCCCAATTTCCTCATCGTAAAAAAAAAAAAAAAAGGTGATCAAACAGGAAGCTTTTTCTTCCCGCTTCTGAAAGACTGATGCTCTTCAGTTCTGTCAAAATATTCCACCTGCTTGGATTCAACAGGACACTGGGGAATCCTTTCTCTTATCCTCCGGGAGTGACGAGACCATACCGGATCTAGGCGTTGGAGGCTCTCCCTGTCTCTAATGGATAGCAGTCTTTGTTGCTTAACATTTAAGCTTGACCATGGACAGTCTTTGCACCTCTGCACTTTATCGTTAGAAGTGAGCAATATCTCCTGCCTGGCAGAGTCACTGGGAGATCAGAGTTGATGCCTGAAAAGTGGGTGGAATCATACCTGGCTCACCACCATTGGCTGCCTTCCTGCCTTCTTTCTGTTAGAGTCAGATGGGGCTGCCTGTGCTAAGAGGACGGAAATCCAGGAATGGCTCCAGGGAACAATCTGTTGGGCTCTGGGCTAAGCTGCTGTAACAAAGAGACCCAGAAACACAGCGGCCCATGTGTACTCCAGCGACAAAGGAAGGCATCTGGTAAGCAGCTGTCCATAAGAAACTCAGCTTTCCACATCCCAATCTTCATCAAGTCCAGCTCAGGCGCATGTCCCTTGGCAGCCCAGAATCCCCCTCGTCCACAGGGATCACCTGTGACTGCACCCTTCAGAGGACACTCATCGTGCACCAACCTGCAGGGCTGGAGAACTCCAGGAGAGAACGTTGTGATTCCTCCACCACACCTCCCTGAAGGCCATGGTGTCTTAAACTTTCTCTTCTGTCCCCTACCCAAAACCCTGTCTGGGAAAAGTTCTTAGCTGGTGCTTGATATACGGCACGTTCGGAGGCAGACTTAACAATGAATAAACGCATTCCTGAGGGCTCAGTCAGTCGTGAAAACTGAGCAGGAAAGCGGAGGTCTCGGCTTAGTCACTCCCATCTTACATATTATTCGGCTGAATTACTATGCAATTTCTTACAATAAATTAAAGGCAAAAAAATGTATCTATGGATGTGTTTGTGTGAAAATTAACTCTCACGAAAGCCCTTGACTCACCACAGAAATCTGAGATATGTACTTCTTACACATGGATAAAGGCCAATACTGATTTTCCAGTCACGTACAGGTTAGAGGCCCTTGGGGAGAAGAACTGACTGGGATACTTAGTAAAATGAATATTTACACCACTGCAAATTTTGTAGAATCGGATTTCTTCGTGGAAAAAGCAGTGCAATCATGAGTTTTGTTAACTGCCCTTGATTTAACTGCCCGTGGCTGGTAATTCGAAATAGCAACATAATTCAGTCATCTACCTTGGTGTTTCTTTCACAATTAGTGCCTTGGAGGGAAGCACCACACTGCTCAGGTGAGCTGGTAATGGGAGCTTTCTTGAGATATTTTACAGCTGGCAGGGAGGGGGCCATATTTCGCTTCTACTTTTTTTAATAACTTAGAGTAATATTCTTGGAGTCATTGTATGATAAACCAGCCTCCAAATTCTTTCTGTGGAACATCGTGTTAGGCGACTATCCATTACTATAGCAAAATATTTGAGATAATGAAGAGGGAAGGCAGAGTAGGGAAAGGTTTATATAGGGAAATTTCAGTCCGTAGCTAGTTAAGTCTGTTGCTTTAGGGTCTGGAGTAAAGCAGAACATTGTTGTTGGGGCGTATGGTGGAAAAAATGTGGCTCACCTCTATGCAGTCAGGAAGCAAGAGAGGAAAAGGCAAGGATTGGGATTCTTACAACCTTTAAAGGACAAGCCCCAGTGACCTAACTTTCCTTCAGGAGACATCACCTGCTAAATCTTCTATCACCTTCTGATTGCTGCTAGAGATCAAACATTTAACTTACAGGCCTTTGGTAATATTTAAGTTTTAAATTATAGCAAGTATCTTGGTCCTGTACATTGCTGGTCTTTTAGTCCATTTTTGCATCATGAAGTAGTATTTCGTGCCACCAAAACTTTTACAAATATATGATGGTTTCTTCCGTTTTAGCTCCTGCTCAAAGCCTGTGTCTCAGCTTGTCCAGCCTCATAAACGGGAACACTCACACAGCTGTAAAGGTCTTATACTACACTGTTCTAAGGAATGTTATTTACTGTGGCACCTCCAAAGCTACTAACCTCTGCAGTACTCCAGGAAAGCCCTGTACTTGTAGACTACCAGTCAATTTCTCAGAACAGGCAAACTCTGGCTCTCTGAAATTTGGCATTCAAGGAGGATTTGAGTAAGAGACATATGCCCAAGTTCCATAGAACTTGTCTGTTCCTGGGACTGTTTCGAATCAGCTCAAGCTCAAAGAAAGCTGTATCTCGGGGCCCCAGTTTTCTAGCCACATGCAGTTACTTTTCAGTAGTTATACTTTGATGTAAGGCTTGGACCACTTTGGAAAATGTAGTAAGAAACGCTCTTTTCCTGGTTGTCACAGTTCTCAGATGCCGCGAGCAAGGGTTTGGCTCACAACGTTGCAACCTCTTTGGAAGATGTCATGGCGGAAACCCTCCTGGTCTCTGCGCTGGGAAGACTCGCCTTCCCTGAGCAAGCAACTTAGTCTGAGTTGACGGGTGGGTACGTGACTCACGTGATGAACGCTTCTTTCACTTCTCCAAATCACGACTACCGGAAAGTGAGGAGGCACATTGGTGGCTTGGCACCCACTGTATGGAAGCCATACAGGATGGGGCTCTCAGCTTCATCTGCATTAATTCATGCTACACACAGTTATTAGGTGCCTGCAACATGCCGGACACTTGCAGATACTGCCCTGAACATAAGAAACAAAAGTTCCCAGACATAAAAATGATCAGTTGATGAGCAATATCATACAGGATGATATAATGTATGACAAGGTAGAAAATAAGTTGGAGAAGGGGTAAAGCGTGCCAGGAGTTGAATTTTAAAGAGGGGACTCACTGAGAAGATGTCTTTGAGTAATGCCTGAAGGAGGTGAGGACCATATGGGTGAAAACAGACATAGGAGACAAAGGCAGAAGCTGAAAGAACAGGAGACAGTCACGGGAATCCAGGCGGGGTTCTGAGGTTGATGGTGGGAGGATCAGGAGAGAAGCCATCACCTTCTGAATCATAGGGTTTGCTGCACCCTGAGATATAAAAGAAACGGGCAGAGCAAGGTTGTTGTTCATTGAGAGATAGAAAAGTAGAATGTTTCTGAGCCGTGGGACAGCAGATTTGGATATGCTAAGCACAAGGGGCCCGCTAGATTCCCTAGCAGAGAAGAGGGAGCCTGAGTTCCACAGGGAAGTTTTAGCTGGAGGGAAATCTGCCTTTGGCGTTTAAAGACAGGTGCTGCAGGAGACGGCGTCCAGAAAGTGTGGGAGGAAAGAAGCACTCCTGCGACTAAGATCTGGGACTCCACAAAACAGGGTTTTGTTTTGTTTTTTAACCTAAGCAGGTATTTAACAAATCTTACATCCAGTTGTCTAAACTTCTTTAATTTTTTTAGAATAAATGAAATGTAGGAAAAAAACAATGCAGTAGTAGTCACATCAATTCATCCCTTCAAAAAAAAAGTTTAACTTTAAGGGCAAGGTTGCCTCTGAAATACAAAAGAGGTAAGGACTTGAGCCCCGCCTTAGGACATAAAGAAAGCAGAGCTGGAAGGCCTTCTGAAATGTAACACCAAACCTTGAGAGAGAGAGTGTGTGTGTCTGTGCCTTAGAGCAGAGGTTCCCAACCTTTTTTTTTTTTTTTTTTTTTTTGAGATAGTTTCTCACTCTGTAGTTCAGGCTGACCTTGAATTCCCAGTGAGATCCTCTTGCCTCAGCCTCCTACTCCCGCGTGCTAGGATGACAGGCAGGCATAGGCCAACACATTAGCTTACGTGCTGCTCGAGAATCGACTCCAACGCCTTGAGATTCCTAGGTAAACACCTTAACCTTAACCCCTGACCTATGACCCTAGCCCCCCACCCCCTTTTTGGTACCAGAGGCCCGTTTAGTTGAACAGCATTCTTCCAAGGATGGGCAGAAGGGGTGTGGGTACTGTTACACAGTAGGTTGTTGGAAGGTAGCTTTGAAACCACGAGCAGCAGCAGGAGGGGAGCGGGGAGAGAAGCCCTGCCTCCTGTCAGATCAGCAGCCCCGTTGGAACCTAAGTGGACAGCCAGGAGGTGGAGCTGCATTCCTTGCTGATTCTTCCTCCCTCTGTCCTGGCAGCTCAGTCCTTCCAAGGGCACAGAGGCTCGGGTGTGGGGACCCCAGCCTCAGAAGATGTGGCTGTCATTGTCATCGGTGTGGAATATCTGCTCTGCAGATATGTGAAAGAAAAATTTATTTATGAAATGACTTCCAGCTTGATAAAATACCTTAGAGTTAAGAGTTTAATAGGTTAGGCACTATTTAGTTCATTGAGTCTGTTCCTAAGTAAATCTCTTGCTAATATTCCACTTACCTAGTCATGATTGGGTCGGTGTTAACTGGTTCAAGAACTTGCTAAATTTCTGGGTGCTTAGCCCCATTGAGATACACAGTAGGAATCTTTAGACCCTTAAAAAAGACAGGCATAATGATGCTTACTGTAATTTCAGTAATCTGGGAGGCTGAGGCAGAAGAAACACAAGTTCAAACCCATGTTTGGCAACTTAGTGACTTGGTAAGATTCTATCTCAAAATAAAAATGAATAAAAATTAAAATGGGTTAAGGATATAGCTCAGTACAATGGTCCTGAGTTCAATCCACACTATTGGATTAATAATAATTTTTATTATTAGCTCCATCACTGTGATATTTTGATGGTGCACTCTCAATTCTGTACATAAATGTTTTATAAATGGTAAGCTACTTGCCTCCTCTGTGCCTCGTTTAACTCATCTATAAAATGAGAGTAATACTTGCACTACTTCTTAATGTTGTTTTAAAAATTAAATGAGATAATGCTTGCTAAGGGCTTTGTACAATTTCTGATACCCAGTACCATTCAGTAAAAACAAGCTATATCTATGGTCAAAAAATGTTTAAGTGCCAATAATGTGCCAAGCCTCAGGAAGCAGGTATAACCAGAGAAAGTGCCTGCCTTCTGAGCGGAGAAGCACACAGTGCAGATAGCATCAGGGACAGCGAGGAATCCGGTACAGACTGAGATCTGGAGAGTCACTCAGGACAGGGAGTGGCGTTACCACAGATGTGCTGCTTGAACAGAAACTAACGTGGTGAGAAGAGACTTGCAGCGTGACGGTGAAGGAACAGCCAGGCCAGAGGAGCAGCTGGGCAAAGGCGAAGAGAGGGGGACGGGCTTGGCATGTTGGATGACAGGGGCTGGCTGGCTGGTGTGGCTGGAACACAGTTGCATGGGGAGCTGTGTGGGAGGGAAGGCACAAAGGTCACGGTGTGCCTTTATAGCTCAGCAAGAGCTTTGGCCCTTTCCTAAGGGCCCTGGGAAGTTACTACTGATTTCCCAGCAAAGAGTGACATGATGCGATTTGTTGTGACTGCCCAGCATAGAAGGGCCTGTAAGCGAGCAGAAAGAGTGCTTAGAGGAAGGGGCTAGGAGGGGAAGTCAGAGGATGGAGCTGGATGGGGCCAGGAGTGGTGCGATGAGACGGGCTCGGGAGTGTTGTGAAGGCTGGATGATGGATTAGAAGAAAAAGGAAGAAAAGAATTAGGCACGACTCTTGGGTTTTAGCTCGAGCAGCTGGATGGATTTTGACATTGTTCATGACAGTTCATGACAAGGCAAACTAGAAGAAGGGCAAGTTCAGGGAGAGTTAGGTTTCAACAGCATGAAGTTTGAGATGCCTAATAATCTCCACATGTTATTAATTCCACATGTAATTAACAATAAAAGTCACACATTTATCCCATGACTATTTTTTTGAGTGAGTGGATGTCAGGCCTTTATTGCTGAGGAAGACCAGATAGAGTAAGAGTGGCAATTCAGAACACTGCCACCTTAAGAAGCTGTCTTACCGGTGTTATCTTGACTGGGCATCGTAACCACCTGCCAAGGCGTTGGCTGGGAACTTCTCTGATGAAGCATCTGAGGCTTCAGAGGCTGCAGGAGTCACCCAGTGAACCCCTTTCTGGCCGGGACAGGCTCATGTGTACCTGTGTCTTCTGATTCTCAGGCGGGTACTCTTTCCTCCATCCCACATCAAGCGTCTGTCAGTGAGAGAGCCACTTTGAAAAGTACCTGTGGAGTGTGGCACCAATCGTGCCCTTGGGACCATCGTGACTCTGGCCAGGTAGAAGTAATGAGATCTAATCTCCCCTTGAAGGAAGCCCATTAGTAGGCAGAGCTGGCTGGGGTTCCAAACAGGCTTGATGAAGTTCTCTAACAAGAAACAATGCCACCACAAAGAAGACTCTTCTTGCCTTGGTGAAGCAGAAACATTATAAGTAAAAGTTGGTCCAGACTTGGAACAGATTTCTGGCTGGGTTGCTTCTACAACACACAGGCCCCTTCTACGGGTGGCTTGCATTACCAGAGTTCGTCAAGTTGGGGGAAAATGGGGGAGAGTTCAGATATGACATCTTTCCCAAGGGCGTGTGCTCAGAATGTCCCAGTTTCCAATCATACAATTTCACAACTGGCTTGGCATATTCTTCCCTTAAGAAAATTTATTTTTGTAAATTCCCACACCAAAGATAGAAATAAAGTTCCATTCATGTGGTACAAATGATAAATAAAATAATAACTAAACAGCTAACCTCAAACTTAAGTGTAAAAAGAATTGAGGTTTCGTATTATGCAGTGCTGAAGAGTTTGCAATCTGAAGCTAGGCTCCTGTGTTTTCCCCAGCTTAACACTTACTAGCATGTTTTCAAAGCTTATTCATACTGTAGTCCACATTATTATTTCATTTCAGTTATGGCTGAATAATGTTCTATCGTATAGCTATGCCATATTTTGTTCAGCCACTCATCAGGGAATGAACATTTGGGCTCTTTCTGCTTTTTATGGCTATTATGAATGATGATGCAATGACTTTCTTGTAGACATATTTTTCATTTTTCTTAATGATATGCCTGGCAGTAGAATTGTTGGGGCATATCGTAACTTTGTGTCAAACTTCTCCAAGGAAAGGAACCCTCCTGCATTGCTGGTAGGACTGTAACCTGGTAAAACTTCTATGGAAAACAGTGTGGAAATTCCTTAAAAGGCTGAAAATAAATATTACATTTGACCCAGAAATACCTCTTTGGGGTGTCTTTCCAAAAGAGTTAAAAGCAACATATAAGAGAGATACGTGTGTACCCATGTTTATAGTGGCACAAATAATGATAGCTAAATTTGGAGGATGCCAAAATATTGACCAACAGACCAAAATACAAAATTCTTGGATACAAATATTATGGTATATGTACACAATGGAGTACTACTCTTCCATGAAGACAGGTTTGAGGCTTTTGTAGGTAAATGTACACAACTTGAGACCATCATGCTTAGTGAAGTGAGTCAAATTCAGAAGGTTAAATACCACACAGTTTCTCTAACATGAGAAACCCAAAACACACGCATCTTATAGAATCACATGGGTGTGACAGTGGGAGTCGTGGGGGTGAGGGATGTGAGAGGGGACGGGAGGGGCTAAAAAGAGGAGGGGAGGGATTATGATGTTGACACGATATATATGTGCACAAAATACTCGGGCTCAATGTAACCATTGTGTATCACATAAATATACTAATAAAATGAGGGTAAACCTTTCCAAGGATCATAAAGCCATTTTCCCGAGTAGCTGGTACATCCCTACCAGCAATGTATGAGAGCTACAATTTCTCTCCATTTTTAGTAATGTTTGTTATTATCCATATTATTTTTCTTTTTTACTTTAGCCATCCGACTGTACATGGGGTGGTATCTCATTGTAATCTGCTTTTATTTTCCTAATAATGAGCAATGTTGAGCATTTCTTCATATGCTTATTTACCCCTGGAATACCTTCTTTAGAGAAATGTTCATTCAAATCTTTGCCCACTTTTTAGTTTTTTTTTTTTTAAATTGCTGAGTTGTATTAGTTCTTCATGTATTCTGGATACTTAATTCTAATCAGAAATATGATTTGCAAATGTTTTCTCCCATTCTTCTGTGTGTTGTATTTCCTTTTTCTTTTTGTCTTTTACTTTTCTCTCTTTTGCTCTTTCTTTCTTTCTTTCTTTCTTTCTTTTTTTTTTTTTTACTGAGAATGAAATCCAGGGCCCCCGTCCTGAGTTGCATCATCAGTCCTTTTTTATGTTTTATCTTGAGATCAGGTCTTACTAATTCACTGAGTTGCCCAGGCTGAACTTGAACTGGCAATCGTCTTGCCTCAGTCTCCAAGAGTGCTGGAGTGACCGGTGCTCACCAAACAACACCTGCTCTGTACGCTGACTTTTCATTTTCTTCACAGTGTCTTTTGGAGCACAAAAATTTTCAATTTTTGCGAATCCCAACTTAGCTCCTTTTTCTCTCCGGTTTCTGATCAGAAACCGCTGTCAAATCCAAAGTCATGATTTGTGCTAGATTTTCTTCTAATAATTTATAGTATTAACTCCTGTATTTGGGCTTTGGTCTGTCTCTGAATTAGTGTTGTATATGACACAAGGTGTGAATTCAACTTCACCTTTTGTCCGTGCCATAGTTTTTATCACTTGTACATTTACGGAAATATATACACGGGAAAAATGCACAGATCAAAGCTTTACGGTTCACCAAAGTTTCACAAAGAGAGAACACTTGCATAGACAGCACCTAGACATTGACAGGGTCCTAGAGGCCCTCTCGTGTCTCCTCCCAGGTAGCCAGTCCCTCCTCTCAACGAGGATAACTGTATCTTCATTTTTAATCAGGTTTTGAATTTACAGAAATGCAATCATGATCACACAGTATATACTCTTTGTACTTGGTTTCTTTCACTAAACATTGTGTCTGTGACTTATGTCATTGTTATTCACTCCTCTCTTCACTGCTGTGTGGAATTCATATTTATACCTGAGTATGCATATTCAGGTATCTAATTCCTCTACACCTTCTGCTGTTACAGACATGTGAACAGTCTCCCGCTTGCGGTTACGGTAGGAAGTGTTGCTGTGCACGTTTCTGCATAGTGCTTCTGCATAATGCTTTCAGAGTGCTGATGAACAGAATTTCTGGGTCACGGGGTATATATGTTTATTACTGGTGATACCAGTTCAGACTTCACCATGAGAAGTGTGTGACAGTTTTGTTTGCTCCATCTCCTCATTAAAATTATATTACCTGTCTTTTCTCTTTCTGCCACTGACCTGGGTGTATGATGGTGTAACACTGGGGCTTTTAAGTTGCAGTTCTGTCTTGATCCTTCTGCCTGCTATATCAAATTACCTTAAACTGAGTGGTTTATAAACAACAGAAATTTATTGCTCTCAGTTCTATAAGCTGACACTTCAATATCAAGTCAAATAAAGTGTCTTGTGAGGACCTGCCTTCTGTTTTCTTCTTACAGTCACCCGATACAGTAGAAAGGACAAGAGGCCTTTCTGTTTTTTTTTTTTTTAAGGCACTAATTCTAATTATGAAGACTCTTTCCCCATGACCTAATCACCTTGCCACAGCCCTACCTCCTGACACTCCCTCTTAGAGGGTTAGAATTCAACATATAAATTTTGGGAAGACACAAATATTCACTTCATAGTAATTTTTTTAATGACTGGTGACATTCACACAGTTTCATGTCATTGGCTGCCTTGATATTATTTTCATGAGCTATGCTATTGACTCATAATCCCTTTTGGTCCCAGTATTTTCTATCTTCCATTGTTTCTTTTATCATCTTCATATCGCATTTTTCTTTGCTGTTCAAAGCATCTCTCTCCCACTGTCTTCTATTTAGTTGATAACATTCTGCCTGTGCTGAAAATCCCTGACACCAGGAGACAGAAAATGAGAAGGAATAAATGAAGACTTTCTTCCTGTAGGGGGGGCGGATTTCACCAGTGAACACCAGGAGCAGCGCGAGAGGAAACGAGAGTGTGTGCTGAGATCTTTTCTTTCTGCAGCCACATCGCCTCTGCTCCACCTGGACTTGTGCTGGTCACACCGGGACCTTTGCCTATCATTGTCCAATGGTCTCACGTTTACGTGTTCTGTAGACTCTGTCAGCCATGTTTTTCAGGGTTGCTACCTTGTATTTTTTACATCCATCCTCTACTTCCCCATGAGCTTCCTTTCATGCAGTAAGACCTAGCAGTTTCTCTAAGACCAGCGCAACCTAAAGGTTCAAAATTCTGTTTCATGTTGAAACCACATAGCTGATCCTTTTTTTTTTTTTTTTTTGCCATGGCTTTTTGCTTTTTAAATTTGAGGACGCTGTGACACAGAACTATGCATTCTGTTCTCATTTTCCAGCCCTCCTTATCATCAGGGATGAAGGGCCTTGATCCTACTTGGAATATGCTTTTATATGTGATCTCTTCCCAGAAACTTTGAGAGAAAAATGTTCTATAAGGGTCAAAGTAAATATTTATGGTCTTAAAAAAAACACAAACGTGGTTGTTGTTTGACTGTCTAGCAAAAGAAATGCACTAAAACAGTTTCAAAATTATTTTCCCATAATAAACAAGTAGTAGAAAAGAAACTAATATAAATAAGATATAATGGAAATTCCACTGGAAGAAATTTTATTATTTCATACTCACTTGAAAGATATTTATTTGTAGTAAAATCCACTTATCCACTCATCCTTCTATTCCAGGCACACCAGCACCACTACCGAGACCTCCAATAATCCTATAATAAACAAAGATCAATAGGCACTTTCTCAGAAGCAGAATTTAAACTTCCTTTAGAGACATCTGCACAACTAATTCACACAGGATGGGTCCTGACTGGTGAGAGAGGAAGGAGGGAGTGTTTGGGGTTCTCAGTTGTCAAAGACAAGAATTTCAGAGTGTCCCCATTTGCCAGTTTGGGGGGGTCGGGAGCGAAATTCCTAAGGCCTAGGAAAAGAGAGTATATTTCTAAGAATCTCTAGAGCCTAAACTTGATAAAAATAAATTTGCTTTATACTTATAGCGCAAACTGGGAATTCCCTGGGAATGAGATGACAAGTCCAGGAAGAATCCCAGTGAGGGAATTCTAGGAGGGGCCAAACCTAGTGGTTTCACAAATCCAATTCTAAACTTGACCACCTCTTCTCCACGCACGTTCTCCCATCCTGTGGGGAAGGTCGTGATGAATTCACTGTGCTTTTTGTGGCTTTATGGGAGCAGAGGTCTCAAACTAAGGCAGATTTTTAAAAAAGGTTTGCAGTCATTTACAGGATGTCCTAGCTCCCGAGGGACTGATGTCAGACCATGATTGCTAAAACAGTTTTGTCTCTCAGGAGACCAGCTAGAGAGAAACAGGCATGGGTCAAGGGACAGATCGGGGGAGAGGCCAGGTGCTAAAAAGGGCATTTTTATGTTTTGTAAAGGTCTAGCCTTTACCGCATAGTGGCAATACAGGTATTGATTAGTTATTTTCTGTGAACCTTATTTCTTCTGAAAAAAGATACTCAAAAGACTGATCTGAAGCACAAACAATGACCATGAAAGTATAGTTGATCAATAGTGAGGTGACACGTAAAGGTAGCTATCATTTCTTGGCCCTTTCCTCTAGTTCTCAGTGGGAACTACTATTTCATTTTCAACCTTCCCTCCAGACCCTAATTCCTCACCAGACATTCAGAAGGTTCTCAATGCTTTTTCTTATCTAGATGAACAAAATGTTGAATAGATAAATGAATGAAGTCCTTAACCAACACATTTTTGAGTGCTGGTAGGTTTCAGAGACTGTTGCAAGTACCAAAGAAACAGCCATGAAGATAACAGACACAAACTCATACCCTGTGGAGCAGAAGTTGTTACACACAGAGAGAGTGACTGGTGGTGAGGCCCTGTGGAAAAGAATTCAGAGGAGTTTGAGGAATGGCTGTGGCCAACAAGGCTCTCGAGAGACGGCCCAGGGCTTTCTTCAGAGCTCCAATTCACTTCCAAAGGCTGAACTTTCGGAAGGTGAGTTAGGTTCCCAGGTGTGGCTCTAAAGAGGTGTCATCTTCCTCCCCATTCAGTCATCATTCTGATACCAGGCACCCGGCAGATCTGGGTCAAAAGCCACCCAACTGCTGTGTGGGAAAGCCATGACAAGCTGGGCACATGGGGTGAGACCCAGGGGCAGGGCTCCAGGTCACCCAACCATGGAAGTTAGATCACCTTTGGCTCTGTCTACAAAGCCTTATGCTGTGTTTCCTTGAATAGAATTGGACAGAAACCAGCTTCATGTGCTTCAGAATTCTTCCCTGTTTGTGCTGTGTGAGTGACACACTCCTGTCCAGACTCACCTAGACTAACAGCTGCTAATGTCCTAGGAAGGGGACACCAATGGTTCTTAAATGGAATTCAATAAACCCTGGCACAGAAACACAAGTTTATTTTCATTTAAAAAAAGAAAAATTTCCAAATTCTTCTCCATGTCTCCCCTGCTACTCAACTTACACTTTGATCATCCTTCCTCACCCGAGGTTTATTTTATTTTTTTGTAAATAAGTAAGTTTTTATTACATTTTTCTAATATAAGCAAAGGAAGATAATTTTTATTTTTAAACATATTGAGGATAGACTTGATCAATAATTAAGTTATCAATAACAGATAATTTGTTTTTGCTGCAGGAATCAAGCTTTTACAAGCAGTAAATAAGTTGTCAATGCCACATAATTGGATTTTAAAAGAAAAAAGAAAAACAGTATGTAAATGCTTTATTTTCAACAAATACACCTTGGCTATCCTCGACGAAGCTCAGTAGTGGGTCCCTTCCTTCATCAGTTGAGTGCAGCCGTATTAAGATTACTCCACAGAAACAACAGAACGTACCACAGATCACACGTACATACGATCACCATGAACTATTGCTTGACTTTTTGAAATCATCAGTTTCCTTCCTCACAGAAATTCTAGTGGACAGACCTATAGAGAATGATTTAGTACCGCATGATTCCAGGGATAAAACGTGCTATAAAACTGCCTGGTCAAAGATAACAAATAAAGTGTATCTTGCAGTCCCAACCAAACGGTTGGGGTTTGTTCTCAGCAGCAGTGGTCTGTGAGGCAGTGTTAGGAAACTGACTGGGAAGAGTGGTGGAGGGCAGTTGATCAACAATGTCTGCCTTGGACAGCTATAGTTAAGACTCCCCTTGGGTACTTACTTGGGTACTTTATTTAGACTGGGCTTCTCCTTTAACAAGTGAAAAACACAGTGTTGAGATGAAAGTATCAAGAACATTCTGCCACTGAGAAGCCGAGTTGGGTCTAGAATTCAGCTCTCTAGATTTTCACTGAGTGTTGTTTCAGCACTGTCTTAGCTGTATATTAGTTTCTGAGACACAATACCCAACACCCTCAACTTAAGGGAGATCTGAGCCTCCCTTGGCTTATAGCATTTTAAGGCACCTCTAACCGGCATCTCTTAACCTCTCCAAACTCCTCCCTCAAACCAGTACTAAACGCTTCCAAACCACATGATCAGGTAAAGTCACAACAATAACTTAACTTCTCTTATACCAATTTCTGTTTTTTGAGGATGGTTTTTTGTTGCTGGGACACACTACTCAGCACTCACAACTTGAGGGAGGTAAGGTTTGTCTCAGCTCACAGCTTTGGGCGGTCTCAGTCTACTTATGGCCAGCTGGAAATGATTAAAGAGCACAGCAGAGGGCCAAGCCCGAGAGAAGCTGTTCACAGCGCAGCGGCAAGACAGGAAGCCAAGAGGACCAAGTGCGAGGGGGTTATACCCTCCCAGGCCCTGCCTCAGTGATCCATCCCTTCCATCTTATGTCCTGGTGATCCTGTCCTTCTCACGAGGCCCACCTCTCAGCAGCATAGAAAATCAATACACTAACCTCCACAATTGAATGATCTTCCGGACATATGAGGCTTGGGGCAACATTCCAGATCCAAACCATAGCAAACACTAATTTTCTTTCGCTCTCTTACTCATATGTCTGGAGAGGTCTGTTTCTGTAGGGCATGGATATATCAGTGATCTGGCCATCTCTGTGTAATTCCTGACAATTGGCTGTGGTCATAAGCAGTTCCATGGTCCGTGATAAACAGGGATGTAGATCACTAGCTGTATGGACCCAAAAGGCAGAATGGGGGTCCTGCTCTTATAGAACTATACTGCAAAGCCTTGGGAAGCCTGGCCTCTTGTTTTAGTGACCTCTTCTTACTGTAATCAAATTGTCCTCTGTATTTTTATCATTCCAGATGGGTCAGGCTTAAACTGCGATGACATTCTCTTAGAGTGGTGACACAAATTGCATTCATTTCTATTTTAAAACTTCGTTTTCTTAACCAAGCTGATTTATTTGGTGGGAAACGATAGTCACATGTGGATATGTTTTACCAAAAACTCGTCTTTGTTATTTAAAAAATGACATAAATCTGGATTAAGTGATGCATTTGCTTTCCTCTGGGACTGGGACCTGGCTTCACACTGACCATCATCTTCCCTGGAGAAGCTCTGCCCCCTCTTTCCATCAAATCCTGTTCTTCCATTGTGTGCTTCAAGCTCTCCTCTGATTTGGGATAAAACAAAATTAACTTAGTTCAACTTAGTAAGAGACTACAAGCCAGGCATGATGGTACACATCTGTAACCTCAGTACTGTGGAAAGCTGTCATCAGGGTTCCTAGTTGTCCAGCATGGGTAATTTAGCAAGAGCCTGTCTTTATTAAAAAAAAAAAAAATTAAGAGTTGGGGATATAGCTCAATGTAAAGATCCTGTATTCAAAGTTTTACTGTTCAAAACACACACACACACACACACACACACACACACACACACACACACACACACACTCAGAGAGAGAGAGAGGGGGGACTGTCTGTAAGGCAGGCACTGGGCATGGCATTCAGGATTAAAAGTGGCACCTGCCTTTGGGAGACATAACTGGTCTTCCCAAGGCGCAAGTACAGTCAGCCGGAGGAACACAGCTGTAAGCCTGGCATTTCATTGATGATCTCACTCAGCGCTCATTCTGAATCTTGTGCTCCTGAGTTGTCTCTCTTCCCACCCACTTAGCACCAGCTGAAGTGCCTGCCACATGGGTGGGGCAAGACTTGATGACTGAATAATTGGTTCTAACAACTACTTTTCAAGGTAACCTTCATTTTCTCCCTTTTACAGAGGAAGGGCTGAAGTTTATGGGCTCTGAGAAACCTTTCCCACTGTTTCCTAGTGATGATAAGTTAGGTCATTTGTGTTAAAAAAGAAAAAAACCTTGATATTTTCTCTTCTACAGGTCTGCATGTCCCTTCGCCTGTCTTGACTCGGTTCTCCTACCTGTGATTTCTAAAGAGCATATTAAATGATCCCATGCCCCACTCAAACTCCAGATTTCATAATTGCCCAGAGCTGGAAGTGGGATGCACATGTCCATTTGCCCTACAAGGTTTCTTGTGATTTTCTGAAGCACACATTTCTTCTGCAACACTATACTTCCAGAACTTTGAGCTTAATATTTCATTTTGTAACTCACTAGAACTATTCCCTGATCTCTGTTCTGCACTCATGGACTTCTCAGGCATTGCTGCTGCTTCTGACTTTCTGTAAAAGTGACCTTATCTTAAGATCTTAAGAGCTACATGAGCCACACACTTCACTTCTGACGCTGAGAGACCTTTTTTTTTTGTTTCTTTGTTTTTCTCTGTTTTGTCTCAAGGGCAGCAACAAGCTTTGGGTGGCCTGTAGCAGACCTCAAATAATCTCTTGCCTTAAGATAAAGAAAATATTTCTTGGAAGTAATAATTTTCAATTTTGAAGGGAAAACCAGACTTTTGTGGGATCATAAAAAAACAATCGAATTTTAATGCACTAGCAATGAAAAATCAAAAATAAAATTAAACATTTCAATTTGCAAATTCAGTTCAATCCAATTTACTCAATTCAAAAGGATAAAATGTTTAGAAGTAAATTTAATTTTTAAAAAGTGAAAGTTATACACTGAAAATTATACACTGAAACCCACAGAGACAAATGAAAGTTCTAAATACACACAAACCCATCCAATGTTCGTGAACAAAATAACATAGAATTGTTAAGATGGCCACAGTCTCCACTTGGTATATACAAGTTGGTCTTCAACAAAATCCCATTCAAAATCTGAGCTGGATTTTTTTTTTTTTTTTGTAGAAATTGATCAGCTGATACTAAAATTCATTTGGAAAGGCAAGAAAGTCAGAGTAGTTAAAATTTTCTTGAAAAAGAACAAGCTTACAGGACTCAAATATTCCAGTTTCAAAACTTACAAAAAAAGCTACAGGAATGAAGACAGTGTAGAACTGATATTAGGTCAGACATAGATCAATGGTATAGAATTGAGAATATAGAAATAAACCTTCATGATTAATTTATTTTGTCAAGGGTGCCAAAACAATTCAGCAAAGCAAATGATGATGTTTTTAACATCTGGTGCTAGGTCAGGTGACTACCTACATGCAAAAGAATGAGGCCAGTACGGTGATGAACACCTGTAATCCCGGCACTTGGGAGACTGAGGCAAGACAGCTGAAAATTAGAGACCAACGTAGATGATATAGTGATATCCTATCACAAATAATATTAAAATAACAATGATACCATCATAAAAAGGAACAAGTTAGACTCTTAGACGATGGACCAAAATCAACTGGAAATGGATCAAAGACCTATACATTACTATTAACACTGACAAACTCGTAGAGGAAAAAATGTGTATATAAATCTTTGTGATCCTAGCTTTGGCAATTGTTTCTTAGAGATGACACAAAATGCACAAGAAATCACAGACAAAAATAGACAAGTTTGACTTCATAAAAGCTGAAAAATTTTGAGATTTACAAGGGCATTTTGAAGGAAGTAGAAAACAACCTCCAGAATGGAAGAAAAGAGTCACAGGTCACATTCCCTCTTAAGGATCTAGTGTGTAAGAACTCCTATAACTCAGCAATTAAAAGAACAAAGAGCCCAATTCAAAAGTCCCCAAAAAATTTGAGTAGACATTTCTCCAAAGAAAGCATAATCCCAGAACACCAGGAGGCTGAGGCCGGGTAATCACAAGTTTGAGCCCAGCCTGGCCAGCTTGGTGACTTAGTGGAACTGTCTCAAAAATCAAAAATGGTCTAAGGATGTAGCTCAATCTACAGGCCTGGGATGAATCCAATTTCCACTAAAAATAGAGGGAAAAAAATCTCAGGGTGGCAGAGGGATCACAACTTCTATGACTGTCAGTGTCCCATGTCATCCTGGAACCCCAGCTTGGACCTAAGGCACCAGTAGAAATGAGAGATCTCTATGATGAGATTACCACAGTGATTCCTCCACTGGAACTTTACCCCTAAAGTGGAACCTTCTTTCTAGGAAGGAAGTCATGGCAATTTTGCCTTCTGCCTGGCCTTTTCTCCTGGCCCTTGCTTCTCACTGACTCATCATGGTATGTGATTGGTGGCCTATTCTCAGCCTGGAATATCCCTTGAGTGCTGTGCTTGGAAGCAGCTGGAGCTCCGGCCAGGTGCAAACTCTGCTTGATAGACCCACTAGAACTGCACAGAATTTAAACCAATCTTTTCTCCAGGGCCATGTGATGCCATGGACCTAGGAAAGTCAGACCTTGGGTAATTACTTGAAGTGGGTGGGTTGAATGTGAACTCTGTCTTTTTTTTTTTTTTTTTTTTGGGCATTGGAGATTGACGTCTGGGATCTTCACATAGAATGATATTCCAAGCCTTTTCTTGTCGTTGTTGTTTGTTTAATTTGCTTATTTAAAGCAAAAATCTCTCACTAAAGTTATCCAAGCTGGGCTTGACAAACCTGTAATTTTTCTGCTTCACTTTCCCAGAGCATTACAGTCATGTGCCACCACACCTGGCTTTATCCTCCCTTGCATGGGTCAAGTTGCTGTAGGCTAGGAGCAGAGGACAGAGACCTTCTCACATGAGTGATCCCTTGTCCTCGGGAGGTCATTGGTATCGCCCTGGCTCAGGGTCTATACCATCCCCAAAGTTTTACTGATGTATTGGTCTCATAAATTGTGGACAAGGTTTTCTCCAGTCTGAGTCCAGCCATACTCCTGTCCTGCAGTCCCTTCAAGGCCACCATGTCTCCTTTTGGCCAGCATTGGTCTATATCTTTAGCTTCCTGTTAGATGGGATATTGTTCACTTGACCAGTTAGCTTGTGGCCAAAAGCAGCTGCTAGACAGGAACCTTGCTCCTCTGCCCAGGCCATTCCCGAGGGCCTTCTGCCTTTGGAAATCTTCAGGTTTTGCCTAAAATTTTATGGGAAATTCTAAACTCCCAGTACACAAGTCAGGTCCCTCGGGAACCCTCTGTCTCCCTACATTCTGCTCACCCAGGTGGCACCCTCAGTCACAGAGCATGTCTGACTCCCACAGCCTTGGGGAGGAAGTGCCCTTTCTAGGAATGTCACACTGGCTGAGTCTTGTCCTCGGTGTCATCTCTTCCCTAGTTCCCTGATGTTACAAGAGGAGAAAGGTGAAGGCCCGGTGAGCCAGCAGGTAGGTCCAGCTGTTAAGCCTCATACTGAACTTTACGTAGATGCACTGGCCAGTCCTTAAACATGAGGGATTCTTAATGCTCTTGTCAAATGCTGAGTGGCTGCCCATCCCGTTCAACTTCCCGTTCCATCTGTTTTTCAAAAATACTACCTTTTTGTGGTGACTTTTCTTAAAATCCCTGTTAGTTTTAACAACTACCATCAATAGTCAGGGAACTTGAGATTCAATCCCCTTGAGCAAAGTTCATTGGATTAGGTTTTATATTTACAAAGATGAAAGAATGCCCAGCCCTGAATGCCCGAGCCCGCTCAGTCAGTCAACGGGAACCCGAGAGGGGGAGTGTGGATTGAAGAAAACTGGACTCTTGCAAGGGTCGCTGCAAAAGACCTGCAAAAGACGCTTTATTATTTTCATCCTCTCTTTTATACCCTTCTTGCCTTCCTCTAATTAACAGTCCGAGTTTCCACACCTGATCCAAACCACAAAGGGTCAAAAAAAGAAACCGCAAACAGTCAAAACAACACCAGGAATTTCAGACTGTTCAAGCAAAACAACACATGATTTAAAGGAAGTTGGCCGAGGTCAGCAATGCTGAGGCTCTGGGCCCTGATGGCCCCAACACCCGAAGAAATAGAAACAGAACTACATTGAGGTGTTTTACTATATGTTATGATCTGATATTCAGCGTCTCCCTAAAGTTAATATGGTGAAATCTTAACCATCAAGGCAATGGTATAAGTAGGTAGGGTTTGGAGGAGTGCTTAGGTCGTAAGAGCAGAACACTCTTTAATGACATCAACCATTGGAGGCCATAGTAAAAAGCCGCCATATATGAATCAGAAAGTTAACTCTTACAAGACTCCAAATCTGCTGGTGCTTTGGTCTTGGCCTTCTTGGCCTTTGGAATTATGAGGAATGAATTTCTGTTGCTATAAATCATTTAGTCTATGCAGGGATTTTCAATTCCTGAGCTTCAGAAGGGTACTGGACCACAGCCTTGGAAAAAGAGGCCAGGGGACTATGTGAGAGAAGCTTAGCTTCCTTTCAGCACACCCTTAGTAGGTTCTGATGCCACTGCTGTTTGGACAACAGAAGGAGCTTTCTTTCCTTCCTGATCCTTGGGAGAATGGTCTTTGATCCCACCAGTCCCTGGTGTCAAGAAGGTTGGTGACCACTAGTGTGTGATATTTTGTTATCACAGCTCAAAGGACCTCAGACAATAAATAACAGGTGGGACAGAAGCCAAAACCATTGAGCCTTAGGCATTTCCCAGGGAAGAGTCTTTACTTGTCTCTAAGTTTCTAGCATCTAGGGAACTGATTTTGATTGAGAATGGAGTTGCATGTAGATTTGACTGAGGATTCAACCCATCCGGCCTCATCAGCCACTATGCATAGACAAGACCACATTAATGGTAAGGAGCCTCTTGAATCTGCCATTACTCGCCATTCAGGGTCCTTGTCTAGGGCCCAACCTCATCCCAGGCGTCATGTGTTCTCAGGAGCTTCTCACCTGTGTCATCTTACTGGATGCTGCTTCTGTGCACTGGCATGTGTTACGGAACAGACTGGGGAACTCTGCTTCTCCTGCCAGGTACATTGTCCCCGGGGCCAAGGAAGTGCTGCTCAGATGTTTTGGGTTTCATTTATTTAACAAATAGCACCTCCACTGTTCCAAGCAGTTTCCAAACATTAAATCCTAGGACATCACACCCCCCTACAGGGCTATCAAGGTGAGAAGGCCAAGGCAGAGAGAGGACACACAAGAAACTTGCCCAAAGTCACTCCTGACTTTAGTTAGTGAGTTGTGGAAAAATTCAAGTTCCCCCCATGCCCATTTATATATATGTTGCATTGTCCTTGAGAATTTTGTGCATGTATGTATCATGTCATCATTACAATTGCTTCCCTTTCCTCTTTGTGGTCCTCCTGCCCCTCCCTCATTTCCCCAATTCCCAATATCTCATTCATCTCATACTATAAATTGTTTGTATTCTGGGTTTCTCATATTACAGAAATCATGAAATATTTAACCTTCTGGACCTGAATCACTTCACTAAGTATGATGGTTTCAAGTTACATCCATACACGTACAAATGCCTCAAATCTGTCTTTCTGGAAGAGTAGTATTCCATTGTGTACTTATACCACATTTTGGGTTGAATGAAATATTTATTTTCAGCTCTATCAGTTTGGGGTTTTTTCAAAGACAGAATTTACAGATTTTATCACAAAAGGATCTATTAGGAAGGCTTACAAATCCAAGGATAGAGATAGTCCAATATGGCTGCTAGCCAGGAAGTTGATCTCCCATCCAGGACTGCAGGACAGCTGGTGAGGTGACAGTCTGCTGTGGATCTCAGGTAAAGACCAAAGCCTGAAGATCTACAACTGAAGAGCAGCAACAGACTGGCACAAGTGGAGACTGGAGTGAATCTGTGCTGACGATCTGCGATGTGTAGCAAGTCGGTGTCCATAGGCAATTGTGAAGGCGAGAGCTTTCCCGGAGGAAGAAGCTGTGACAATCTTCCCTCTTCACCCTTTTTATACCCTTGGAGTTCCAGCTGGGCCTCCCACATCTGGTTGGGTGCTCTTCTCTCATTGGCCAGCCCACAAACGACTTACACTCTAATCCATACCAGTTCTTGATCCCCAATCTAGGCGCGGTTCACAAATCCTAATCCTAAGGGAGGTGTGGCTCCTAATTCCCTCAGGTTGATATAATCCCATCAATGGGCACATGAGCCTTTTGAAAAATCTCCATTCTGCCTTTTGTAGCAGCTGTACCAGGTTGCAATCCCACCAAGAAGGTAAAAGGGTTCCTTTTTACTCACAATCCCCCAGCATCTCATGCATCAAAATCTGTGGTATCCACCATTCCCACTGGGGTAAGATGGTGTCTTAGTGATGTTTTGATTTGCATTTCTCTAATGGCTAATGATGTTCAATAATATTTCCATACTTGCCAATTATTTGTAATTCATCTAAGAACTGTCTATACATTTCGGTTGCCCATTTTTAGTTGGGTCTTTGATTTTCAGGGCTTTACTTTTCTTCAGTTCCTTGTACATTCTATTTTTTTTTTTTAGCCTCCTGTGTAAGGTAAAGGTAAAAGTGGAGATTTTAAAAGATTATTTCATTTAACATTTTTTTCTTACTAGTTGCCATTTCTCTCCTGTGACACAGCTGATATATGGCCAGACTGGGGACAGAAACGTCAGGGTTGAAGTCAGAATCCTAGCTGCCTCTGCTGACCCCTGGCACTTCCTCCCAGCCTGGCCCATTATGCCTGCACCTCTGGTGAAATAAGTCCTGGACCCCTTTGGTCAGGCAGGCCAACTAGCTCATCAAAGAGGCCCAAAGCCCCAGCAATGGAGAAAAAGACAGAGAGCTGAAGAAAACGTTGTCCCTGTGATCCGAGACTGGACTTAGAGCTTAGCTTTTATTTTTTGCGTCTTAGGATCTTTGGGAAATGATCTTTTGGAGAGAGGCGCACCTGCCACTCTCTTCTTAACCCCAGGTGCAATGTTAGCCTGAAGAAGAAAAACAAGGATCTGACAGCCAGGGCTGGAGGGAACCATTAGTGACCTCTGAGCTGCTGGCGACAGCCAAGAAAGGCCCCTCAGCTCCTCCAGCTGATCAAGGAGAAGTGGCCGAACCTACAGAATGTGTGTTTTGTCAAGCAGGAAAAGCTGACCTTTCCTTCCTCCGCTGTTGTCCCTTAAGTGAAAAGTCTGAGTGCGATGTGGTTTAAAGTTGAGGAAGCTGAAAAGACACCTCAGGCCATCAACCTGCTTAGTGGGATGACAAGTAGTTGAACCTGAATGTTCCCTTGGGTGCAGTGAATACCTGGGGATGGGGTGGGGTCACCGCTAGCTCAGTCCTGGGCCCTCTTCCAGCCCACCAGCCTGGCTTCGGTGAGGCTGTCACAAACTCTACAAACAGGAGTGCAGCTAACCAAGTGCCAAACTTTTTAGACAAGCACAGCAAACACAGCACAGGGTGCAGACAACCTCTCCCCTGCCCCACCCCGTCCTCCCGCCAGGGGTAGAGTGGATTCTTCCAATGCTAATAAACAGCTCATAAGTACAGCAAAGTCCTTTGCACCTGGAGGCCAGGAAGAGAACTTCCAAGGTGAATGCGGCCACCTCTAGAGCCTGATTCATGATCTCGGCATGGACCTTGCCAGTCCCCATTGAATCTGTGAGACGTGCAGGATGCTCACACTGTTCTTGGAAGCCAGCTGATTATAGTCAGTGAGGCTTCCACGGACCATGTCTACGTCACAGAAACTTCCACCCACCACGTACAAGCTTTGATAGTGTCCTTATCCTTGGAGCATGAGGCAGGCTCCAGGAAATGCAAGACTGGGTCCTGGTCCCACAGCACACTCGCATGGGGATAAAAATCAGGACCCAAGAAGCCTTTACACCCAACACCTGCCCCTGCCACCAGATAAATCTGTGTGCACACAAGTGTAAGAATTACACAGACAAAGCAGTCCGCTTATGCTGAGGGTATCTGTGGACCAAGGCAACGTCATCACTGATGTGAATGCCTCACTCAACCCACTTTGCCTGAGCATTTATATATTTCCATATAGCAACTTCTGGCAAGAAAGAGAACAAGAGAGACTTGTATTAATGAGCACCTCTGTCCTTTACTTGGAATTCCCTTACGTGGGAGGCTGCAAGGTTGACATCCGTGGGTTCACATTCTGCATTTTGTTTTGTTTGTGGTACTAAGGGTGGCACTCAGGACCTTCACAATGAACTACATCCCCAGCTCAATGTTTAGTCTTGGTTTTAAGACAAGGCCTCACTGACTCTCTAGGATACCCAGACTGGGCTTGAACTTGCGATCCTCTTGCCTCAGCTTCCCAGAATGCTGGGATTATGGGCCTGTCCCACCGGGCCTGGCTCTTACTTAGATATTAATGCTACTACTCTCACACAGCTTGCTGTTTTTCCTCTTGTCCTCAGGTTTGGCCTCTTCCCTCTGGTTGATGGCGCACGCACGTCCCTGAAGAGATTGCTTTTTTGGTAGGTTCTTGTTCAACCTGCAACCAAGGCTCAGCAGACCTGCCAGGGAATTAGCGCCCAGAGGTGTAACGAATACCCAGCCCTTCAACCTAGCTTTGGTGAGGCTGTCACAGACCGCACAAACAGGAGAGCAGCTGACCAAGAGCCAAACTACTCAGACAAACAGAGCAACACATAGAAGGAAACTGCAGCTGCACACCCCAGCATTATCACCAGTCAGGAGCTACCCTCATCTCCCCGAGGTTCCCAAGCGCACCAGCGCCATTGTCCATAGGAAACCTGCTTCTTTTCCTCATTAGTGTCGTAGGCCCCACAGAAGAAGGAACGCTTAGAATGAAAGCAAAAATATGCAAGAGAAAGTGAGAACTTCAGACGCTATGCAAGCAATGGGTTCTTACCCCTGTCCTTGGGTAAATGACTATGCCTGTGCCATCAAGTGTTGCAGGCCAATGGGTGAAAACTGGCTCATTCCCCCCTATTTCAGTAGTGCCTGGTTCGGGTGCGGCACTTATTAAGTTCTTAATAAATAAGCAGCTAAGCTGATTCTACTTGGAAGATCCCCAGCTGTAGCCAGGCTGGCGGTACAGACCTCTAGTGCTCACACTTCAGGAGGCGGAAACAGGAGGATGACAAGTCCGAGTCTAGCCTGGGAAACTCAGCAACTTAACAAGACACTGTCTCAAAAAAAAATTAATTGGGGATGTAGTTCAGGGGGAAGACCCTGGGCTTGAGCCCCAATGGTGCGCGTGCACGCGTACACACACACACACACACACACACACACACACACCTCACAAAAGACCCCTAGATGAGAATGATTTATTGAGGACCTTTTCTGTTCTATTGAATCGTCTGATAGATGATCTGTAGGGATGCAGGTCCCTCTATTCTTAGAGAGATCAAGTTTAAAAATCAGAGATCATGAGCAAACCTAGGGCTCCTGGCTTAAGAGCTGTGAGGTAGTACCCAGGTGACAGAAGCTTGGACCTGGGCCTGCTCACACGAGCAGAAGACAGCCCTGAACTGAACATTGCCCCGTGCCCAGAACCGTGTGTGGATATTCAGACTCCTCTAAATGCTTGTTTTCTACGAGGTTCACGTAGATATTGTCCCCACCACGCAACAACTGACTGGGCATTTACTTACTATATGTACCCAGGGATCAGGAGGATGTTGACGAATCTTGATTGAATGAGAGTTTAGGAGTAAGTTTGAATAACACATCTTATCTAACCCTTATGAAAAATTCCCCAATTAGTTGAAGGGGAAGAAGAGAAAGATGAGAAGGAGAGGGAGGAGGAGTTGGGGAAAAAAGCTGCTGGCACAAATCGTCAGGTTGTATTCGTCACCCACAGATCTTAGACAGCTGATTCCCCAGCGACTGCCAGGTACTGCCTGAAGTCTCAGCGTCTGTTTGCACTGACTGGGTTAGTAAGCACGGCCTATGACCCAGGAGGAATTGATGAACCAAGTGTGTCTGGGCTTTCCACTTCCTTGACATGAGTCATACAAGTCGAGCTCACCACTCCTCCCCCGCAGTACGCTGGGCCAACACAGACAGGTGTGGAGGAAGAGTAGACCTGGGTGTGTGTTGCCTGGGACAGAGACAGCAGACCCCAGACTCTTCGGGTGCAGAGCAGGCTGGCGAAATCACACAGGAGTGCCCTTTCATTCTTGGAAAAAGAAGCTCTAACATGAAAGACAGGTAGAAGGACGTGAAACAGGAGCTTATTTTTTCTTTTTGGTTCCTCTCACCAGGCAGTTAAAATTTCACTGGTAAATGCCTTTGATGGCTTTAAATGTCATAGATAACACATTCCAGAAGGGACCCTGGTCCCACTGGACTTACCCCCTCTGTTTTGATGTTGGTCTCTCCCAGCTCCCTCCCTCAGCAATACTTCTTCACATGTGGAAGCCAAGCAGGTAGAGCCAAGAAGATGACTCTTAGACAATTAGAGTGGGACTTATGAGCTCAGAATTTTTAATTAAATAAGTGCATAAATTAAAGACTAAATAGACACACACATGTATCCATCTGATTTACCACCAGGACAAAAGCCTTATTCAGCTCAGAGCTCCATTTTCAACATTTGAGGGTAGTAGGTCCAGCTCCAAGTATCTCTGATCTAAAGAGGAACTACCACGGAGGTCTTAGGCAAGGTCCTTTTGTGTGGGCTTCTGACCCATGAACCTAAAGTTGACTCCTCAGTTCAACAGGTAAAATTGTTCCAGAAAATAAGACACAATAATGCCTTAGTTATTGGCTTTTGGCAGTTTTGGACAATTAGACACTCGCCTACTACTGTGTTGGGCTAGACAAGACCTGTCTGAAGAAATTTTCCAAGGCTTGATTTCATCCTAAGAGTTGAAAGAATTAATTCCTTATAATGTCTAGCTCAGCTCTCAAAGCCCTTCAAGACATCATGTCACTCCTCTCCTGAGCAATTAATTAAGAAACAGGAGGTCAGCCTTGAGCATGAGGTTAGTACTGCTGGGGCTTGTAGAAATTCAAAACATGCAAATTGTTGGGAATCCTCTAAAAGTTTGCACCCATACTGGAGAAACAGCTCACATACAGCGATGGCAGTTAAGTGGTGGTACCTGCAGGCTGTGATGACATCAGAGGCCTTCATGATCCAAACACATCCCGAAGCTCCACCTCTGAACAAGCCTTCAACACCTGAGCCTTTTGAGGGATATTTTAAATTCAAAAGTGATCATTCTTTCCCTTAGATCCCAAAGGTTCATGTTCATCTCGTAATGTAAAATGATTCCTAGAGTTTCCAATGTCTCAACACTTTCAGAATTGCTCATAAGTCCAAGTTCAAAATTTCTTCTGAAACTCCAGACAAACTCTTAGCTGTGAGCTTTGTAAAGTTAAAAAACAAATTACATATTCCAAAAATAAAATGGTACAGGGCAAACATTTCCATTTTAAAATAATAAATAGAGGAATATCAAGATAGTATTGGATCAAGGCAAGACTAAAACTGAACAAAGAAAACATTAAATCTTGTAGCTTCATGTCTAGCCTTCAGAGCATTTGGGGGAGGATGTGAGCTTCAAAAGGCTTGGGCATCCCCACCCTTCTGGCTCTGCCATCTATGGCCCACATAATCATTCTCTTGGGTTGGCTCTTCTCACTACCTTTGGCTTTTCTTGGGGGAACTCTCTATGTTCTATATTCCTGGCATTTCTAACTTCCTGATATCTCCAATGGTACTCCAGATTCACTCCCATAGCTTCATGCATTGTCCTCCAGGGATTTCCTGCAGGGATTCTGATTCTTCCACACATTGCCTCTCCTTCTGGGCCTTCCTTTGAAATTTCATTGGAAACCTTCATGACCCCCCAACTCTCATATTCTGCATGTCTGAAAAATCAGCATCATGTAGACAATGCCAAAGTATTCCACCAGCTTGAGCAGGAACTGGGCCCACTTGGACTGTGGCTGCTGTGTTTTCCGACTACTTGGACAGCTGAGCATGGTAAAATAAATCCCAGAGAAAGAGTTTCCTAGGCATCCATGCAAGCAGAAGATGTCTGTGTCCACTTAAGAGTCTAGAAATGGATAATTTTTTCCCCAGTTCCTAACAGGACTTTCACATTCTACTTGGACATTCTTTATCTATTTAAATGCTTACTTTTCAAGATTTTATGCTACTCTTCCTCCCACTACAAAATTTTCTCTGTCTGCCATAGCCTGGATCTTTTTCCCTTCTTAGTTTCTATAGAGCATGGCATGTGTACCATTCATTGACAATTAGGTTTCTTCTTACTTGCCTGTGAAATCTACTTTTGCCATACATTCAAGTATTTTATGTTTTTAATTATTTCTTTGGCTGGACTGAAAGCTCACTGGAGTCATACTTCTTTTCATAACCCACAGAATACTGTAAGATGTGTTATCATTAAATGACCTGTGTCAAGCCTTTTATTTATAATAATAATTGCATATCCTCATGCCACAGGAAGACTAAATGAATTATCTATGGTTGCTTTTGGATTATTTTAGCTTACGGTTTTAGGTCAGGTCTCACTTCATTCATGAATGGCGAGCAATGGTAGGAAGGGTCTGGCGGAGAACAGTTGCTCATGACATTGAATGAGGAAGGATTAGCATTTGGGAAGAAGTCAAGGCAAGAACATACTTTTCCAAGCTACACACTCAGCAATCCTCTACACCCTGAAGACCAAACCATAACATTTTGCTCCTGACCCCCAAAAGGCTCAGGTCTGCCTCCTTATGAAAAATGCATTTAGTACTTCTCTAAGAGTTCCCAAAGTCTCAATAGTTCTAGAACTCCTAAAAACTTCAAATGCAAAGTCTCCTCTGAAACTCAAGGCCAACTCTTAGTTGTGAGTCCCTGTGAAAAAAAAAAAAATCAAAGAAAAGCTAAACACTTCCAACATAGAGTGGCACAGGGTAAATATTCCATTTCCACAGGGTAAATTACCCATTTCGAGAGGGTAGAATAGAAGGACAGAAAGCAGACAGACCAATGCAAGTCTGAAAGCCAGTAAGGCAAACACCAAATCCTGCTATTGCATCAAATCCTGTAGGTCCGTGACCAGCACCTGGGCCACACTGTAATGAGATGTGACCTCCAAAGACCTTAGGTAGCCCTGTGGAATTGCCTCTGGATTCGGCCTCCGTGGCTTCTCTTTTGGGCTGGTTCTACTTCTAGCCTGAAGGCTTCCTCGGAAGACAAACTATATTCCTGGAATCTCCAAATTTCTGGAGTTGCCACTGCACTGCACTCATGAAGCTACAAGATTTAATGTTTTCCTTGCACAGCTTCATGTACTTCCCTCCCAGTGGCACAGTACCCTCCCAGGGGCACACTGCCTGGCCTCCAAGGCTCTCTGAAATCTGGGTGGAAGCCTTCCCGATCCTATGACTCTTTCACTCTGCATGCTTGTTAAACCAGCACCTCACAGAAGATGACAAGCTCTCCTTCTGCTTTGAGCAGTAGTCTGGCCCCATGGACCATGGCTGCAGAGGCCTCCGAGGTCTTAGATGGCTGAATTCCTTGGGTATTCATTGTCCTTAGTTGCTCTGCAGGATGTTCTGGGCTATTTTCAAAGTAAAGTCTTTTGCCTTCAGTCTTGAATGGGTAAAGGATGGAGTTTTGTTCATTCATAAGATTCCCTCAAAGCATATTTCCAATAGTCCTGATGCAGAACATCTGGCCTCTCATTAACACCAAGCTTTTCAGCAACTGTGCTCGCCTGCCTGCAACTTTGCAGGCACTTTCTTTCTGGCAAAGCTGCAAACCTTTAACATCTTTTTTATATGCCATTATGTGATTCTCGGCATACAGCTGACTAAACGCCCTAGTACCTATATAACAGCTTGAGCACTGTGCTGCCTTGAAATCTCCCCTGCCAGATTATATTGTTTATTAGCTCTTAATCTCTGTTTCAGATGAAGTCTCAAGACAGAGGCAAAATGGTGACACACTTTGTGCCGGAGTGTGGGACAAATAGTTTCTAGACCAATTGCCAACAGAATCCCTCTTCCCATCTGAAACCTCTTGGGCACAGCCTTTATGATCTGCACTTCTGTTGGCACTCTGGTCTTCTGAGTTTGGACCAGCGTCTCCCATCAAGCAGGCTTGTGACATTCTTGCCTTCCCTGGTAAGCATCTCCAAGCCTTTCCAAACTCCTCACTCGAACCATTTCCAAAGGCCTCTAAATCACACTATTGGGTAAAGTCACAGCAACGACCCCATTTTCCTGTTACCAATTTCTGTTGTAGTTACTTTTTCATTGCTGAGACACCATATTCAATAACAACAATTTAAGGAGGAATGACTTATTTTAGCTCACAGTTTCAGGAGATCTCAGTCCATTCATGAACAGGTGGCAATGATAGCAGGGTCTGACAGAGGGCCTAGCTGGAGAAAAGCTGTCCATTTCACAGTGGACAGGAAGCAGAGAGGGCAAGAAAGGGTGGAGCTAGCATATATACTTCCAGGTCATGCCTGGGTGATCCATCTCTTCCATGTCACAGCCCAGTGTTCCAGCCCTTCTTATCAGGTCACACCTCCTCATGGCACAAGAAGTCAATGGACCATTCACCTTCCAAACATACAGTACAGAAATATTCATCCTCCAAACATGAGGCTTTGGGGAACATTCCAGATCCCAACCATAACACATAAATAAATGGTAATTACTATTCTTGCTAATTGCCTATTTTAGTGATATTATTACATATTAATGTTTAAAATACTAGTATCGTTGTTCTCAGTTTGGATCAGTGTTAAAGAGCTTCATGTAGGACAGAAGAACTGAGAAGAATCCTGCAGAAGTGGGCTTGGAATCCATCATCTCCTTAACACACGCATCGCACCTCCTGCATTTCTAAGAAACTACAAATATGTCCATCATCAATTCTCCATCATTAATTCATCATTAAGCCATCCCTCAGTCCATCTTTCCCAGAATGAGCTTTCTAACAGAAATGCCAGTCTCAGGGAGTGCTGTGGTATGTTTCTCCTTCAAGCTAATATTAATCACAGAACTCACACATTTCTTCCAGCATTAACTGCAAACCACACAGCCTCAGAAACGGGTCTCTGAACAAGCAAATATTGTCTCTCTGTGCTGATTTAGCAGGCAGCAGGCAAGATGACAGGCACTTTGTTATTCTTGGTTCAACCTGGGGTCTTAGGAGTCTACACCCTTAAATGGAGCTGGGGCAGGTTAGGGTCACTATTGCTCCCATAGGAATTTAAGAAATCTCTTTGATCTCTAAAGAATCCAGATTAACATGCCTTTCTTGCGGACAAGGAGCCTTGTTATGAATTCTTGTGTCTTAACTTAAATATTTTCCATCTAATTCCATATACGCTACCATATATAAATCTTCTGCTTTTTTTCAGTGTCCCTACTTTCTTTATTATTTTGGGGGCTAACACATTTGTAATTGCAGACAAGCTTTTATTTATTTGGTCTCACATCTCCTCTCCCCCACAAAAACTCTATTTTCTCCAATGTTCACTCTACTTTCCATAGGAAAATAATAATTACATCATCATGATAATTGCAGTATACTGAATACTTACCACATGTCATGAATTAGTAAATGCGCCACTTTATTCTATGTAATGTTCTCAACAATGCCCCTCACAGGAATACTGATATTGTTCCTCGTTTATAGTTGAGAATCGTGGGGAAAGAAGAGATTATGCAATGCGTCCAAGGCCACACAGCCAGAAAAGTCTAACCGGCACTTGAGCCCAACATGCAAATGACTATATTCTTGCCTTCACCATTATGCGTCATTCTCAAAATTTGTACAGACCCTCATGAATCCTCTATATTTCTTTTTAGATGAGTTTCTAATACCTTCTAGAAAAACTGTTTCCATAGGAACAGCTACACGCCACCAGGAGACAATGTATGAATGGGTAACTATCCAGGCTGGCTTCCAGATCTAGGTGTGCTTCAAAATGAAATGGTCAGCAATTACATAGTAATACTCTGTCTCAAAACAAAACAAAACAAAAACAAACACAGGAAACAAGATAAAGGACTATGTGGCCTCACAAATATTTTTAGGATGATAGCTTAATGTTGTTGAGGGGGTAGAACCATACTGAAAATTTCCCAATAATCCCTCACTGAACACACACACACACACACACACACACACACACACACCAAAATACTCAAGTTCAATGTAAGCATTATGTATCACATAAATACATATCAATAAAATGGGAGAAAAAAAAAGTCAGTGCAAAGGTGGGTGGCAAGCCAGAGGAAGGATCATGCTTTCACACACCCATACCAAAGGTTTCTTATTACCTTAAGGAAGAGCTATCATACCCTATGTTTATTTGGCTCCATACCACTTCCTGTTTCTTAATTTTGAAAACCTATTCCTTCCAGTAAATAACTCCACACCCTGTTCTCTAACATGTTAGATTTGCAGTACTTGCAGATAATTTGCTAAGTAAGTCTGAGAAGGATGGTGGTCAAGAGCACCAACATTCCCAAGTATGTTATTTCTGCCTGACAACTAAAGAGGACAGAAATATCATATCCGAGACAGACAGAGATGGTGGACTAAGGTTAAACTAGGTGATCTTCGATGGAAAAGGTTTCTATCCTCAGACCCAAAGAGGAAATCCAGTGGGGACTATGAGGAAGGGGTAGCACAGGTAAAGTGGTAATGTTGGAGGCGTTGTGTTTGTCTCAATGACTCGAGGGGCATTGCAAACATTCAGTAGCAGAAGTAGGGACATCAAACACACTTCAGTGATTTCTTCACTGTGAAGGACCACTCTACCTCAGATTTCAGCAGTGTCCCTGGTGGGTCCCTGCCTTCAAAGTAGTGCTTGTTCCCAGAGAAGGTCCAGAGCTCTATGCAGCCAATTTGAGCTTAACCTTCTGAGACTTTTACTGAAAAGGACTGATGATATCAGCGGCAGCATCTTCAATAACCACGCACTGACGGCCTGGGACATGCCCCATCATGCGATGCTTTGAGAACCAAATGGATTCGATAACAAAACTCAGTTTGTTACACCGGCCGAGATGTGGGCATTTAACTCGGAAATACAGTGTGTCCCCTGTCTCTTCTCTCTCCTTCTAGACAAAAATAGCTTGCTTTGTGATGCCAGGGAAAAACAAAATCCTTATATACAAGTTTTTATTCCTGTTTCCATACAGGTGTATAATCATCTTATTTAATATGCTTTAAGCTTGTAGCCTTCTGAAAACAAGCAAAAGACCCTAGATACACAAGAAAGGTTAGTAGGGCTCTGCTCTAAAATAAAATATCTCAGCCTTATCATTTGCATGGACCTTTTATGTTAGTTTGGTTCCAACTTTATCCTGTACATATTATATATGAAATATTTCATTCTCAGACATTGTGAAATTGTTTCCAAAACAGAAATGCTCTTTAATGGTCAAACTTGGTGAAAGCAATTTGCTGTAAATATTTACTTTTTCCTACTGCAAGAGGAATGAGTTATAGAACAATATAGATTTTATACCTTCAACAAGATGTACACTTTTAAACATTGGTGCATACGAACATGCCCAAAGATGTACTGCTTTGTTCTAGAGTAAATTTTTTTGGCATGAGTTTTCAACACTTTAACACTTGACTAAGTGAAGAGCTATGAAAATCTCCCTGCTAACACCACCTCTGTGTATCTTAAATATCTGTTGCAAGGCTCAGTTCCAGTCCTCTTGTTTTCATTTCCTCCTGGAACTCGACCTTTCACTTCTAGTGTATCACCTAAATCTGTAATTTCATTTCTGACCTTTTGCCACATGCCTAATGTCACATTTAATATTGCCTAACATGCATCTGACATGGAGATTCTGTGTCCCTAAGATTAGCAATGACGAAACCATGATCTTAACCAAATACCCCTTGAGGCTAAGGAATGATGATTTGAGTGTGTAATAAAGAGAGAAATCCCCACTCAAACTTGGTTAAACAAAAGCGAATTTATTACCTTAATGAAAGGAAAAGTTTTGAGCCTGGACTTTAACACTGCTAGACCTACGTCCTCAGACAATGTCATTAGGGACCCATTTCCTCCTATTACTTCTGCTCTAATTTCCTCTAAATTTCTCCCCCAAGGTAGCCAAAGACCCCGTCCCGCGGGGTCCGCCGGAACAACCGAGGATTCAGGAACCGCCATCTCATTTATTTGGGAAGTACAGGGGCTTAAATAGACTGAGGAAGCTGTCTTGAGCCAATCAGCAAGGCCTCAACCAGCTTGTTGGGGGCGGATCGCCCAGGAGGAGGAAATGAGCAGAGGAAGGAGGATGGATACTCCAGTTGTTTTTTAGTCTCTTGATTAACTACACCGGCAGTTCCTGTGTTTAAGCCAAACAAAACCTGGCTTAATTTACAAATACTTTGTGGGAAGGAAGGAACTCAGCCAAGGTCACCCATACTGAGGCTCTCGGGCCCTGAAGACCCCAACAACCTATGAGCACTTCCGACCATCTTTGCAGCACCACAAGAAAACATGTTCCAGTGTCTTAACCGTTGCTGCTAAAGTTCAGGAGCAGACGTTCATTTATCCTGATTGGACAACTTAGACATGTGCTCATGCCTACACCAATCATAGGCCCACAGTCAGAGTCAGTGGGTCAACCCGTTGGACTAAGCATGAACAAAGAGAGATCCTCTCAGGACAGCCAAGATGCTGATGTCAGCTGAAAGAGAAGTGGATGCTAGGCTGGCAGAAACAACAGGTGCTCCCCATCATCTATAATACCTCTTAGGATTGTGCAATGGTATGAATTCAAGAAACTTGAAAATCATAAAGCAATTATATCTAAATAGAGGGGGTTTTGTATTGTTAAGCATAACATTCTATATTTCCACATTAAATACTTAAAAGTACACTGATACTACAATCAAAAGTGAAAGCCACTGTCACACTGCCACTCCTTTGGCCAACCAGACTCTAGTGGGACGGGAAGGAATCCTGGGTTTTGCAGAGTCTGGAGTAGTAGGTAGGACCTTGGTTTGAAGTTATGCAAGTGGAATTCTGGTCCTGGCTGCATCTTTTATGGGATGTGTGAACTTGCACGTGGCACTTAGCCTTTCTGGGCCCCACTTCTGCCAACTGGGGAAAGAGGTAAAATCATTTTCTTATACCTCATCTCTGTGATGGTGAAGATGTCAGATGCAAAGCACCCACCATGTAACCAAAGTCAATAAACACTAGAAATAGTAGCCCCTTCCTGCTCCCTATCCCTGACGACTCATATTTTTGTTTTATAGCTATTGAAATCTCAATAACATAAACTATCTTAATACTGAAACCTGAAACCTGAAAAGTATTTGTTTTTGTTATTGTTTTGTAAAGATGTAGAAGCCAATGAAGTCAATCTTTTCTGTGTTGCCATTTAGATAATTTTCTAAATATCCTGATAGAGAGAGAGAGAGAAAGAGAGAGAGAGAGAGAGAGAGAGAGATCTGGATTTGAAACCGGGGCCTTTGCCCTAACATGTCCATTAACCTATCCTATGAACTTTGACTTCAGATGTCAACATTGTTGATCTCCTGGCCACACCAGCTCAAACAGCTCACAGGCAGATCCAGACACCCATCACAGTGCTACGAACACATCTTCCCTAGAAGCAAAAGCAGTGGGAGTGAAGTGTGAGCAAGGAGACCACCTCTAATAAAGAAGGAATGACTCCACGACCAAGACTTTATCAGGGATGTCATGTGGGTCTTGGCAAGCTGCTGGGAAGGGAGAAGAGAAACATTCATGACTGTTTACAGTTAGTTTTCTTTCTAAAAGAACCAGAAGGTGCCCCAGAAAACACCCACACAGCCGTTCCTGCTGATGGCTTCTTTCCACCCTCAAATCTCTTTTTGGTGCAAGAGTCATTCTGTGGCTGAAAAATGTATTCACTCCCTGTATTGCTGCCGTTTTGCTCTCTAAACCATGTTTATAAACGCCAGGGCTCCGGAAAATACTCTTTCTCCTAGCATCCCACCTCTGAATTACAGAACTCTAACCTCAGTTGCCTACACTGTTTCCCACCATTCCCCAGGAAGGTTTGGGCTCAGCTGTTTCTGAAAAGCAGTCTCCAGCGGAAATGCACAGGCTATTTGGCATTGTGTCAGCTCAGGCAGGTTTCACACTAGATGGGCCGGCGCTTGCCTGACATTTCCAACAACCCTAAATACCTACCTTCCTCCTGCCGTTAGCTCCAGCTGCATAATCTCACATTTACTGCCTCCAGAGCATTATGTATGAGACTTTCTGAGCCCAACAAGGACAAGCAGCAATCACACTACAGGAGATCTGCAGACTGACAGAGATGCACTCGGCTCACTAGACTGGAAGCTCTTGGAAGGCAGGGGCTTCTTCTGGATTCGCTGTTCCTCCCATCACTAACAACCTGTTTCTGATAAAGTTCATTGGCCACTTGTTGAGTGTTGCTGAAATGCCCCCTTAGCCAATTCAAGGTAAATCTTTAACTTCCAAGGAATCCATGGCCAAACACATGTCCAAAGTTCCTAAAGTGGTGGGGACTCAGCAACCTGAAACCCTGACCCTAGCTGAGCCACTCCTTTCTCCTCTGGGACTGGACACACGTCCTGGCAGAGGGAATAAGAGGGAACTGGCAGGCCCAGGGACCACAGAGGAGAGAATAGAAAGCAAGAAGGCCGGGGTTAAGAAAGAGACCCGGGGCAGCACAGGGACGCAGTCTCGTAACCTCAGTACTCTTGGGGACTGGGTGGACAGATGGCGAGTTCAGTCCAGCCTGAACAACTTAGCAACTTAGTAAGATCTTGCTTCAAATAAACACTAAAATAAAGAAGGGCTAAGGATATGTATGGCTCAGTGCAAAGGCCCTGGGCTCACTCCCTAGTATTAAAAAATCCAGAAATAAGAAGGGGCGAGAGGCAAAGAGATACGAGAGCGATGAGAGTGGGCTACACGACGAAGAGGAAGAGAAACAAGCAGGAGGCAGAGAAGGGAGAGGAGCTGAGAGGGGAGCAGAGCAGAAAGCTCAGGCAGGCGGGGTGATGGATTGCTTGCTGAGACTCGTTCTAGTCGTTGAGCACCTGCTACGTGCCGGCAACTATGCTAAGCCCTGGAAGTGCCGTGGTAGCAAGACAAGATCTTTCATTAAAAAGTTTACATTCTAATGGAAGCTGGTGATAAACAAATTAACATATATAGTAGTAAAATGCATTGAAATAAAATAAATCAGGATAGAAGTGTACTGTCAAGTAGAAACAAAGCTTCACCCAGAAGGCGCTCTGGCTGGTTCCGGGCTCCTGGGGAACACAAAACACACCAGACAGTTAAGGAGATGGTTTTATTTGAGCTACTGTGGTCAGAAGAGCATTCAGAGGAGGAGGAAGGTCTTGAAGTAAAAGACGGACGCTGTGCATCGTACAGGTAAACAAGGGGATCGACCTCCAGTCTGTCTCTGGAAAGAGGAAGTTGTATGTTCCTTAAAATAGTCAAGGGCAAGGTAGTCCTGTGTAGCTCTGAAATGCCAAAGAACACTCAGCAAACAAAATAGGCAATGGCTTGAGCTCAAATAGAGTTCCACTGTCGGGCCACTGTCGTGACTCTAAACACTAAGCGTGGCCCCTTCCGTGTGATCAGCTGCTCCTTACCTGCACCATAATTTGAAGTTCCTTCAGGCAGCACTCAGGGCCCTATGGCATCTGATTCCTGGCTGCTCCCAGTGGGCCGAAGTGGGTCTACATAGAAGGGAACACACATGAGGCTCTTAGGAGGCTGGCCGCCCCATCACTCCCCACACCCTCCGGTGGTGGGGCTTAGTCTCACAGCTACATTTAATTCCCCGAATGAAGGGGGAAATGGATGTTAGGGGTTGCACTTGACCTGCTGTGCCCCATATGCTTTTCATGGGCTCCCCCCTCTAAAAATGTCTCCCTGCTTTGTTAGATGATACTACCCTCTTCAGGAGTCCCTTATGCACACCTTCTAGGAAATTTTTCTTGACTACCAATGTGGTTGAACACCTCGAGTGCCTCTGTAGTATCCAGAGACATTTTACCCTGCTTATCACACATCCCTCCATAAGTATCATGTTCTCACCAGTCCCTCACACCAGACCTCAAGGCACGAGCATCTGTGCCTTTTATATCTCTGTCCTCTGAGCCTGTCAGTGAGTAGATGATTCACGCCATCTGTGAATAAATGAACGGCTCAGGCTGATTTCTAAACCCCTAGATCCAGATGTGTCCCACAGTGGTAATTTCAGCTAAACATACCACATATACACACCCAGCCCTAATATGAAGGTTCACAGGACATCTGGACCTAGATCAGTCTCACACTAGAATCCCCAAGAAAGAAAGATCTTATACCTCATTTTGATTTCAGCCCTAACCACCTTTCAGTCCCCAATTAGCCTTTAAAAAGAAAAGATTACTGTGGTCTCAGCTTTCTAGCAGGTACAGAAGGAGTAACAGCTGCCAGTGTGAACAGGGCCATGGCTGTACCAGGCTTAGAAGGAAGGTGGATAAGGACTGGCATGGCTCCTGTTTTCATAGTATCTGGGTAGGTTAAGTAAAGAGTTACAGAGTCACATACTCCAGGACAGCTTTTGTGAGACCCACATTGCTCTGAGCAGGGCTGAGTCAGGACCAAACACAGTAAAATCTTGTTAGGGAGGAGAGAAAGGCTGAGTCACTTTCATAATGACTGATTCCAGCAGGAATCATCACCAGGACTAAGCTTGAGAAAAATGATAACTTCTTTATACGTGAAGTTATTGCCTGGAGATCCACTTTTACAACTTTCGGAGAAGGAATTGTGTGGCACACATATCCAGGAACAAATAGAACAAGTAAGTTATCACATGGTGTATGACTAACCAACAGCAGTGTGACAACCCACATTTGCTACCATGCTGGGGACTTAGAAGGACCTGGGAAGACTTAGGTGTCTGCAGCCCTCAGGTCTGCTGGGGTCTCTCTGCCACCTTGTAAGGTAATGTTTCAGGTTCACTAGGATCAAATGGGTGAACGTTATTGATTTTAATGCTCTTAAATGATGGACTTGGGTTCTACGTGAAGTAAGAATTGATGGAATACAAATGAATTGTGCCTTTTGTATCATATGCACAACTTATGTCCCAGTGATTTTTCTTGGCCAGACTAGATCCTATCTGAATCTTTGGGGGCCATGTGAGAGTACGAGGAAAGGTCTCATTAGGGATAAACTGGCCGTAGGAAAGCGAAAACGTCTGTTCTCTTTAGTTATCCTCAGAGACGGGGGAAAGGCTTAGATCTCTCTCCTGTGAGCTTACAGGTATTTGCATCTCTTATCCTGGAGCCTTGAGTTGCTCAGATGGTGATGAAAATGCTGACAACTAACATTTATTAAAACTTAAAATGCACTAAGCCCTAAGTTAAGGGTATTGCTCGACCCTCACAATCACTCTATGAACCATATCACACACAGTCACTACTGTGTATAAGTGTCAGTGGTTTTGGTGTCAGGCCCCGATTCTGACGGGACTGGAGTTTTGTCCCCACAGGCTTGAAGAATAAGTCACGAAGATGGGAGGCAGGTTGTGAAAAAAGTCTTTATTGAGAAACTTACAGAAAAGGAAACAAAGATACGGTGAAAGCTTCTGCTAGTCGGAAGGGTAACCCAGAAACGTGGGTTGCCCTTGTGGCTCCGTGTCTAAGGGGTTTTCCTGTGTAGCTGGGTAAGGGGCTGTCCTATGCTAGGCAGCTCAGTTGCTAGGGTTGGTTGCTAGGTTCTGCACCCTTAAACTGCAGCTGTAGCCCACCCTTGTTCCCCTTTTGAGATCTCTGTCTCACTGTCTCTCTCTGTCTCTCTGTCTCTCTCTGTCTCTCTCTCTTTCTCTCTCTCTCTCTCTCTCTCTCTCTCTCTCTCTCTCTCTCTCATGTTTTAACCAAGTTCTAGGAAGTGATCAGCTATAGGCTGTCACAAGTTACAGCCAGCTGCCTTTTCTATAATCCTGCTTTCCAGTGAATTCTTCATTTCTGGGGACACTGTACTAACTGCCTATAACTCCACTGCCTCTTCTTATAGTAGGAAACATACTTTTGAAAAAAATGCTGAGAAATTCAGCTCCAAAATAGTGTCAGAGTAAGAAAATCCACTTGAAGTCTTGGCAAAGATATGCCTCTGAGACCCATCATCAAGAGTGGTTATGATGTGGGGAGCCACAGCCTGTCTTTATTCAAGTTTTATTTCAAATTTTATCATTTACAACCACCTCCACTGTAAACAGTTTAGGCCAAGCAACCATCACCCCTCACCTCAACTACAAACAATCACAAATAGGGGTGAGTCCTAAGCACTTCACAGGTGTTCAGTGACTTAATTCTTGCGGCAATCACTATCAGGGCTGTTCTACTGTTGGATTCTAAGTGGTATCATTCACACTGGATTCCTGGACTCCAGGGGTGAGTCACCTACCACTGTACAGCATGATAGCCCTTCTTGCTAAATTTCCGTTTTGTCAACGAGAGCACTAAAATGCGCAGTAGTAATTTAACCTGCGCATGCTCACACTGCTCACCAGCCGCGAGGTGTTCCTCAAACCTGGCGTTCTGCTCCCCAGAGCCATGGCCACTGTTCTTTCTTTATTAGATCCCAAATTGACCTTTCCACTTCTGCTCTTGCCCTTCTAGATTTTCCAGGAGTCAGAGTGATCCTTTCTAAACATACAAACAATACGATGACTCAAGTCCTCCAACAGCTTCCCTTTAATCCCTGGACACAACCCGAGCAGACTCCCTAAAATGTTCCACAAGGCCCCGGGTGATCTGGCCTCTTCCTGTACCTCAGGCTCATCTCTGACAAGCCCGGTCCTCGGCCCCCTATGCTCCCGTCACTGAGCCCTTCTGGTTTCCTGAGATCACACCAGGTTTCTTCTCGTCTGGGGGCTTTTACACAGGCTGTTTCCCCTGATTCGGCCCCATCATTCCCCCAGTTACTTCCACAACCATTCTTCAATTATTCGGCACTTTGTAAATGTGCCACCCTTTCTAGAGAGGCTTTCCTGAACTTTCCACAGGAAATAGCTCCCGCTTCCTCTCTGCTATTCCCTATCTCACTGTCCTCCGTTGTCTTTCCTTGTTGTACTTAAAAGTTCGCAAAGCAACAGCTCCTGTTCATCAATGTATTGGTGTGTAAATCTTTGCGTACACACAGGGACTTTTTCATCCTCAAAACAGTTCTGTGGCCAGAAGAAAGTCTTGCTCTTAGCAACAGCTCCATACACATGGGCTAAGTAAATAAGTAATCCAAGATCTTGGCAAGCAAGGCCTCTGCCCCAGGCTCGGGCACACCGCTGTCAGTAGCAATCAATGCAACAGGAGAGGATAGAGGAACAGAACCAGAAGGAAAGGAGAAATGCTATTCCAATTCAATTTTAGGTGCTGAGCATAGTGACACCTAATAGTTCATTTAATCTCATGTTCTACCAGGTAGGTGATTTTGGCTAGAAAGGGGAAATGTGAGGATAGTGGGCAGAAACATACTGCAGCATTCTTCCACTCTTTATCCAAAGCAGGAAAGAGCCTATTATTAACGATATAGACTCTGAGTTGCTTAGCTTTACATAGCCCTAACCATAAGAATTCATGTTTGCTTTTTATGACTCAGCTGCATTAAATATAAAAGATACTTAATCTGTGTTAAGTTTTACTATATCTTTAAGATAATAGGTTTATTTGTACTCTCCACTATTTCCTCAATTTGGCTTTTAAAATTTGCTCAATATATTGATGCAAGTTACTGAACACATGTGAGTTTCCTGTATGAATTGCTCTATCCATTTTTTATGGGGAAGAAACCAAGTTTTTCGAAGGATGTGTGCAAACTAAAATTGCATTTTACAATAGAATTAAAACAGCATTTTAATCACCTGCTTGTTTTATTCATGTGCAGGAGCAGTGGATCAATAGCTATGAGACTCAAAATCTTCCTAGTATCCTAACCTGAAATCCTAGGAGTCCTTGTCAAAAAAAAAAAAAAAAAAGTTTTAAAGGAGTTCATTCTCCTTTTAAAAGTATGTAATGCCACCCCTTCTCTTTTTGGCCAGCAGGGCACAGGCTCACTGGTTGGTTGGTGGCTAAACTTGAATTTATGCAATAAGGATATGGCTACAATTGCAAAGTTATGCAAAACAGGGACTCTTACAAAGTCTGGGCTCTGAGCAGTGTCCTGGTTGATGGAGCAAGCCCTGGACAAACAGCTCCTTATTCTACCACGGGTCAGGCGGGGTGAGCCCGAGGGTCTCTCCAGTCCTTGCTCTGTGCATCACAGCAAAGCCCATAAATGCAGCTTGTGGTCAGATTGGGGTCCCAGATCACTTTATTACATGTTGAGCATCGCTGTCTCATTACTTTTTTGTTGCTGTGACTCAATACCCGACACCCACAAATTTAGGAGAGAAAAGGTTTATTTTAGCTCACAGTTTCAGAAGGTCACAGTCCATTCAGGGGCGGCCAGCAGCCATGGAAATATATGGCAGAGACAGAGGTGGAGGCAGCTCTTCATGACATCACACACAGGAAGCAAAGTCAAGGCACGTTGAGACTAGTCCAAGGAAGGCAGGAAGGAGCTTATATATCCTTCCCGGTGATCAGCCCCTCCTGGATCCAGGTGTGGAAGGTGTGGTAAACCCTCACTACTATGTTAATCCTAATTTACATACCATTAATCCAATTTACATGTCTGTAGCCCACCCCTCCAGATTAGGCCCCAATCTCTCAACAGCACATGGTTCCATAGACAATCTATGACATATAAATACATGAGACTTTTGGGGAACATTCCAGATCCAAACCACAATAATCATTAATCCAAAAATCCAATATGCTGCAAACTCTGACATACTTTTAGCTCCAACATGGTACCAGAAGTGGTAAACTCCACACCTGACCTCATTGCAATCAAAATGTAAGTACCCAAAAAATACTACGTAGAATAGCCTATAGGCTACATCTATAAGGTATATATGAAACATGAATTGTCATGATTTATGTTCCACCCATAAAATACTTTATGATACATATGCAAATATTTCAAAAATCTGAAAAAAGTAAAATCTGAGCCTTTGAGATAAGAGATCCTTAACCTTTGTATCTCAGGCTCTTTTGGTGTTGAGATGCCTATAGACTGCCTTCCAGAAGTGTCGGAGCTCATAAAGTACCAGTAACATTGAAATAACAACAGCATGCCCAGAGACATTGAACTCCTGCCCGATGTCATGGGTAACAGAAATAATAAACCAGTGTAACTCCTGGGAGATATTAGGGAGATTCAGTTTCCCTGAAGGGAAAGTTTAAGTGACAGTGTATGAAACAGTTTAGTCTTCAGTCTTGAGCAAGGTAGTATTAACAACAATTTTGTGGGAAAACCAAGGCAGAGAGAGGCTGATAACTTGTCCAAGCCCAAATAGAAAAGAGGAAGAAATGGACCTCAAATCCTGATTTTTTTTTTTTTACATTACAACTATAAGAAATCAAGACTAATCAAAACAAGCCTAAGCGAACCCAGTTCTCTCTAATGCTAATACAGACGCAGGTACCACATTGTGCAGTGGTGTGTTTGTCTGTCTGTTTTGCAACACGCGGGACTGAACCCAGGGCCCCTCACGTGCTACACAAGTACTCTACTACTAAGCTACATTCCCTGCCCTTTTTATTTTTATTTTGAGACAGGGGCTCACTGAGTTGACCAATCTGTCCTCAAACTGTCCTGCCTCAGCCTTCGGAGTAACTAGGATCACAGGCCTGCACCCCTCCCCATATATACAGTCACACTGTACAGTTCATTAAACATCCTCAGGTTCTTGCCCAGAATAGAGGCAAAGGGCAGCTGCAGCAGCAGACAACATGAGAATTACAGGATTCCAGCGACCAGGCCCTTCGAGGGCAGAGGTGAATCGCTGACGAGCTCCCATAGCTTCAGAGGGCAAGGGCAGAAATCAGAATGACCTCAAAACTGACTTCCACAGTAATGATCTCAAGTGAGCAAAACAAATCTAATCCTCATCGCACTGTTCTTTCATAAAACAACGGGTACATAAAAGATTTAGGTAATTTCCCATCAAACTCACAACCAACAAGTCCTTAATACTAGAATATTATATTCTTCTGAATTTCTCATTCCTGACAGTCCCAGACCAATGAGATATTACTGTATACATTTACTAAGCTTTCAAACCTAAGTTCCAGCACAGTGCTCAATGTTGCTGTTTTAAACAATTAAAAGGTTTACAGTTAAATTTCCCTCAAATCCATATTGTTCCATTCTATGAAAGTGAAAACTAAAGCCACCTTTTACCCAAACAGCTTCTAAAATTCTCAAATCAGTAAAAGAAAAAAACTGATAGGTGTGACTTCCTGTTTTCACATGCACAAATTATCATTTTATTATTTTTCAGTCTTCCATGCACCATATTTTCAATGAGTGCCAAAAACTAGACATATAGTAGGAACATAAAATACATTACCAATTGTGTAAGCTCCTCAGAAGGCTGGACATTATTTAAATAACCGGAAAAATTCCAATAAATCTTTCAGTAAACAATATCTCCTAATGGAAATGACAAAGGTCATGAGGCCTGTGGTTGTCTTCCCGCCAGACTAAGCTAATCCACAGAGAGACAGTGAGACAAGCCACATCTGGACAAGTGTCTAGAGCCTACTCCCCAGTGAACTTGGCTACTCTGCCTGTTCAGAAGAGATGGGAACAGTGTTCCTTTCCCCCTTAAAGTACATGCCATAGATATTGGTTATCATTAAGCAACAAAATGTCTCTACAGAGAAAACTACGAACGGCCATCTGCCGTCTCCATTGACAATTTCGATTGCTCTTTGGCCTTCTTAGAGAATATCAGCTAATATTACTTTTTAAAAACAGAGCAGAAAGGGGAAACTATCCTGTCATTCCCTTTCAGTGCCTTTTAATGACTTTCTGTTTCCTACATAATAAAGCAAAGGATCCTTATTCTATCTAGTATGTAAGGCCTGCTATGAGGTAGTGCAAACTACTTTTGCAGTTCTCTTTCACATGATTAAACCTCATCTCCACGTCCACCCTCAAGACACCCACACACATGCACACACACACACACACACACACACACACACACACACACACACACACACACACAGGTCTCACTGAACTTCAGCGGTTCTAGACTACATTCCTTAGGCTGTCTTTGCCCTTTCTAGCTCACGTTGTGGGCTTTCTTTGGAGTACCCCCTGACCATTATCCCAAATTACTCCAATAGTTTTTCTAACTATTCCTCAAAGCCACATGCCGACCTTCCTGTCTTTCTTCCCTGCAAGCTAGCCCCAAGCACAATTGGGAAGAAATCAGCCAGACTATCACCAGGTTGTCTACATCTGGCTTCCACTAGAGGAGGAAAAAGGCCCTGATATCATCTCCCCAAGTTCCGGGTTCTGATTGCTCTCTTGGACTGGACATTCTAGTTGCTGAATTCAGTCAGTGTTTGCTGCTTAAAAAGACTGGTGAACTGTCTCTTACCTAGGAACAGTACATTTTTAGATCTGCTGGAGTTCTTATCCGACAGCAGGGAAGGATCAGCAAAAGGAAACAGAACATAAGCAGCCTTAACATCCTACAAATAAAGATACATTTTGCTTACCGTATGAGTCTGCTTACACGGACTGGTGACTTGTATATAAGCTGGTGCTCACAAAACACAGCGGCACTGCCACAAATCAGGAAGCTTCCCAGTGTCACATTATAAGGAACCACTCTGAGCTTAAATTAACATGAATAGTGTTCCTGTCTGAGTCAGGAGAGGAGACAGACCCTCTATGAGGGAAAATGACCCTCCAAATTTTTCCTCTGGACTAAGCTTGTTCCAGTTCACAAGATCTAGAAAGAAGAGGCCTTTGTAAGGTTCTGGTTGCTGGATCTAGGCTAGTTCAAAAGTATAACTAGAGCAGTAACCGGTTGTCCCCAACACAGTAATCCTAAGAGGAGTAGAGCTGGTGACATGAGGCCTATCGAGCATGAGTGTGCTCACTGAGGTCCCCTGTGAAGAGCTTTCCCTCTCAGAGGACTTCTGGTTTCTCCTTTCTCTTTGGGGATAACCCTATGTTTTCTTGAGAAAAGGAGCCCATGCTGCTGAACTGACATCAGGAAAGGGTCATGCAAGGAACCACTGTTCTTCCCAAGTTCTCAACTCATTGCTGTCTCTCTGCCCCAACAACACAACATTCCTCCATTTGGGAAAACGCTAAGTCTGCTATCACAAGGCAGCCCCTGGGGTTCACCTGGTCAGCTGTGAGCAACACAGTTACTGTGCCTCATTTAATTATGTTAGAACTTATATTAACAAAGAGGGTATGTCTACACTTTTTTGGGAAGAGCCCTGTGGAGAACGGGATCTTTATCTTGGGATCCAGGGCATCTCGCTGTATATTATCTATGCTGCTAACACAGCTTCTGGTCCTGCCTTCTCATTTTATTTTAGTAGCTCCTGAAGGCCAACAACCCAAGGTGTGGATTGCACCTCACAAGATAGAGTTTGAGAAAGTAGGAAGAAATCCATGTTACTCCCACTTGGGAATAATGGTGCTGCTGAGAGTGCTAGGCAGGTAGTTAGACCTTAGTGGGCTTGAGGGACAACGGAGATCAAAGCAACATAGTTGCCAGTTATACCTAAACAAAGAAATAAACACCTCAGTGTATGGTACAGTTATAATCACCAATTAGGTCTCAGATCAAAAATGTCCCTCGCACAGCATAAAGAAATTTTAAGATCAGACAGTGTACACAGCTGTACTCCATAGTCCGCTAAAACTTCAGGGTCCTTATTAAACATACCTGGTTGTTGTAGCCAATAGCCACTGATAATAAAAACAAGAGTAAAGTGACATTTCAAGAGCTACGCACAGCACCTCCATTAAACAAATACTCCCATTGGATAAAATTTTATGTAAGTTCCTTTTGAAACTTTCTTATATGGTTATGCCTTTTGAGGCAATACTATACTTCAAACATTGGCCATTTGAAGAGAACAAAGGATACATTTTGCAACACTAAATGACAAACATTCCGTGGTAATTTCTAAGAGTAAATATAATCACCATGGAAATCACAGGAATGATAATCTCGATAGTTCCCTAAGCCCCAGAAGTTACTGTCCCACACATAAAGTGAAGTCCAAACTGTGACTCTGGGTAACTGTCACCTTGACTTTTGCCAACCCTTCCCCTGAAGGGTATACTTTTGCTCCGAACTTTTCTTTTGAAATCAATTCTGCCTTTACTTCCAGTTCTTTCATCAAGGACACAAGGACTGGGAGGCCTTTCACTAGCCCACTACGAGGACTGTAGGGGTAATAAAAATCACATTATCTTCTAGAAGGGCAATATTATGATGACAAACACAAGATACCTTCTAAGGTATCCACGGTCATCTAGTTTCTCATTGGTTTTAAGTGTTATATTTACATATTCAACAGATGTTTACTCAGTACCTCATTTTAGGCACTATAAATTTAAGAATCAATATGCCAGAGCCTGTTTCAGGCACTGCAAGTTTCAAAATTGTCTTGGCTACTTCTTCATTGCTGTGACTCAATACCCAACACACACAAATTAAGGGAGGAAATGTTTATGTCAGCTCACAGTCTCAGAAGGTCACAGTCCATTCACAGGTGGCCAACAACAGTAGAAACACATCGCGGAGGCTGAGGTTGAGGCAGCTCCTCACAGCAATGCAGACAGGAAGTCAAGTCCCTGAAGGAAGAGAGGAGGTTGCATTTATCCTTCCAGGTCCTGTTCCAGTGATCCTTCCCTTGTGACTCCAGCCTCAGTTTTCCACCCCTTCCAGATTTAAACTCCTAAGCCACCACACACCTGTAAACTAATCCACAGTCCTGTTATCTATAATCCACATGCCTGTCTTTCACCACACACCTATAATCTATCACATGCCCGAAATCCATCCCTCCAGACCAGGCCCCAATCTCCTAACAGAACACCATTCCATAGATAATCCATCACATCAAATACATGAGACTTTTGGGAGACATTCAAGATCCAACCCACAATAAGAATAAATAAAATATAGCTTCTGCCTTTAAGGAGCTCATAGTCTAATGAGAAGACAGTCAGGTCCAAAAATTGTCTAAAGAAGAATGTGGCACTTTGGGCTTCCAAGAAAGCCAGTTCTGAGATATATGATCCCACTGCCTGTGGGTTCAACATCTGTGGCAGGAAGGAGGAGGAAGCAGGATGGGCAGAGGCAGTAACGTGTGATATGAGCCTGGTGCTGATTTCAGCAACTCCATAAGGACCCCTGGCCTTTCAGAGTCGTCCCAAAGTCAGCCAAGATAACGTTTACATTACACTTAACAGCCAACTGGGTGAGAGCACTGACAGGGGCATGACTTAAGCAGCTGGAGTAATCCCAGAAGAGTCCACAGCTAAAATCATCTACCAGCAACACTTCTAACCACTTGGGCAACAAGTCTTCACCAAGGAAGACCTGGCAGCAGAGGGAGGAGGGATGACCCCCTGAGAAGATCATGAACACTTTGCCGAGAAGAGACTTAAGGATGAGATAAATCTTCCAGGCAGCAAAAGAGGAAAGTAAATTCGAACTACTGTGGATATGGACTATTGTTGCCAGGGAAACAGGGGAGGGTAGGTGGAGGGGCAACGGAGAAAACGCAACTCTCTGCTTAGTCCACATGATGAGCTGACTTCGTCCCTTCTTCTTCCTTCCTGTGTGAAGCCAGGAATTCTCAGCATATTCCATAAACACTGGCTGAATGTAACTATGTGGATAAGTAATTTAAGCTACCAAGGCCAGGAGGAAATCAAGTCATGACCTGCCGGTAAGCAACTCCGTAGATTTTTTTCTGTTAGGAAATATTTAGATATTAATAAGCACAGTCATCTATGTGGATGGCCACCCCACTTCCTCCCCAGGGTGGGGGAAATGTGGAGTACTTTACTCCAGTAAGGACCCAGATCTAACTTAGCTGTTTCTTTTCTCTAGGAATTTGCCCCATTAATTTCATTTGTCTGACTTTTTGTTTCTGTCCTATATAAAACAAAGGTAATATGTACTTCCTAGGGTTGTAGCAAATCTTACATGAGAATAGCATTTTATTTAAGTTATATAGTGGATATATAGTGGTCCTGGTACCCATTTGCCACCTTGGACAACTCATTAGCGGTACAGGCATTGACTGCAGCCTGCTTTAAACCCATTGTTGTTTTCTGTCACTCTGTATTGAAAACCTCCCTACAACTGCAGTATGCCTGGGGATACTTCTGTATATTCACAGTCAGCTCAGACAAAACCATGACCTAGTAATGAACCGAGACTGGGAAATAAGTGGCCTCATTCTTTCTTGTCATTGCTAGAGCTGGGTGGGGGTTAGAGATGGTTGCTTAGTGACGGTGTTAATTCATGCAAGGGAACAACAGGCTCAAGGATCCCCCTGCCAATCGGGGAAGAACTGCCACCATGTTGACCAGAGTTCTTGTGTCTGAGGACTCCTTGGATGCTTTTCCCAAAAGGAGGTGTTAGTCTGAGATAAATTGGCGACATTCCTCTGATGACAGGTGTCACTGGAATGAAAGAAGAGCAAGGAGACATGGAGGTCATGTGGGAGCTGCGACTTGGGAGTCCTGCCCACTCTTTTTGTGGAGCAGATTATTCTGGAACAAAAGCAAGAAGACCAAAGAGGAGCCGCACAAATGGCTTCTGTTTTATGCGGGGTGGAGAGTGCACGTGACTCCTCTTTTCTCTTTAGGCCTAAGCCATGGCCATTGTGTTGCCACTGTGAAGAGATTTAGGCTGCTGAGTCTCTTGGAGCTGGCGGTCATAGAAATGAGTCAGAGCACTTCAGGTTATGGTGGTATCTGCAGTGACCTGTGAGTTAAGAATTTCTGGACTTCTGCCACTGAGCTGGCTTCCCAAAGCTACATGGTCTGCTCTGCTCTCCAGAGGGGAGGAAGCGTTCATTCCTTCACCTTAGGATTCTGATTGCTTTTGCAGGTAGAAAATACCGAGCCGTGAGGCCCTCGTGGTAAGATTTTTCATAAAAAGATTGGGAGAAAAATCAGTGGTGATGTTTTAAGAAAATAGAATTTCTTCAGTATGCAGCTTTAGCAGCATTTCAGGGTGGAAAACAATGCAAAGAAAAGAGCTAGTTAGATTAGTCTGCTCATTCTAAATTCATCTTATGACCCAGGATTTCAGTTAGAGGAGACCTCTTTTCAAGATGAAGTAATGGAAGAAATGGACTTTCAGCAAACTTCTAAGTAGATAAAACAAACTATCCAACTACAGAGTGTTCAATGGCGCAACAAAACCCTGCTCTGAAGAAAGGAAAAGCCACTGCGAGATGTCCTGATAATGGTTCTGACACTGGCAGCACTGCCCTGAAGCATGCGTGGTGGACACAGGCAACTCTGCCTCTTCCCTTCCTGTACAGGGACAGAATTCACCTCCATTCCTGACGGGTACTAGTTTTATCAGTCAGCAGTAGGTGATCTGAAATCGAAAGTGCACTATCTCTGCCTTTTTTTCAATACCCAACAGCCAACTATGCAAAATCAAATAGCTTGTGATGTTTCTCTAATCTCCTTCTCTTACTAGCCAGAAAGCCAAACGCCTTCTCGAGGAACTCCTATATTCTGCTCCTAACAAAGTCCAGGAAGCAAAGGCACTGGGAATCAACACTCTGTAACTCTCAGCCGAAAGGATGATCCGCTTCAGACTGTGAGCCGGAACCGGAAATGGGGAGAGGCAAGCATAACTTTCTTAACCTGGAAGGAGAGTCCTCCTCCACAAACTGTGGACTGGAAGATAAAATATGAACTGTGTCGTGTAATTCTTTCAGTCTACTATTTTAGAAATCCAAGGCCTGGAATATTTGTAATATTACTGATAAGTTAGCCAGCCTCCTTAGCACAGAGAATCTATGATAGTAATCTTCAATGCAAAGAAAAGAGAAAAGCAAATGCATCTGACTCATGGGTTCCCAAACTTCTGGCTTGCCTGGCCTGCTCTAAATGGAAAGGAGTTGTCTTGGGATACATACAAAACATACAATATAGTTTTGGTATATATGTAACAAAGCTTTCTATGTTTTTAGTCTAACATTAAAATGAAATAACACGAGCTCAATTATATTAACAAGAAAACTAATCTATTAATTTCATTAATAATTACATCAGAAAATTAACATGGTCACTCAATAATAAACACCCGTCTTCAGAGGCACACACACATCGGTAGACTGAAATGCTTTTTCAATAATCACTATATTTTGCTCCAAGTTGAGTCTGATACGTGCAGGTTTTGATTCCACTGATTGTGTGGAGCTAGCAGGTGATACATTTATCAGTGCACCTCCCTGCACGAGGGTTAGTAGTCACATGTACACTCCGTACTTAGGAGTGGAAAGCGGTTCTGACCAGATGATAATGTCACACTTACCTGAGCAGCAATAGCTAGGTCAGGGTTTTTAGAAAACAGTTGGGTAGAGGTGGAAACTACTCAGAGCTACTTATCAGTGCAATTATCGTGATCTATTTTGCCAGTTGACCCTTAGGCATGTATCTTAGTCACTTCCTTGTCCCTGGGACACATTACCTTACACCTATAACTTAAGAGAGGAAAAGTTTATTTTAGCTCATAGTTGAGCAGTCTCATTTCATTTGTTTGACTGACATGGTAAAAGGATCTGACAGGAAACCCAGCCCAGGAAAGCCCTTCACAGCATGGCAGCCAGACAGCAGAGAACGAAAGACAGATCTAGCATGGGAAATGCATCCTTCCAGGTCACACCCCCATGACTCATTCCTTCAACCAGGCCCCTCCTCCTAATAACACTCAGCTGCTTGATCTAATTAACCACATGCTCCAGCCACCTTTCAAATACATGCGGCTTAGGGGAGAGATTCCAGACCCAAACTGTAACACTTTATCACTGGTCTGCAAAAAAAACCTCATGTCTACCTCTTTATGGAAAATGCATTTAGCCCATCTCTAAGAGTCACAAAAGTCTTCACAGTTCCGGTGCTCCTAGAAGCACAACTCCAAAGTCTCCCCTCTGAGGCTCAAGGCAAAGATTTTCCTGTGAGTTCCCATGAAAAATGAAAAGCAGTTAAGCATTTCCAACGTGGCATAGGGTAAACATTTCTATTCCAAAATGAAGGAACAGGAAATAAAAAAATTGAACCAAAGGATAACCAAAACCAAGGCACAACCAAGAAGGGCAAGCACTAAATTCTGTAGATCTGTGTTCAGTACCTGGGGCAAGTTATGGGAAGATGTTAACCTCAATAAGCTTTGGCAATCTCAGCCCTATGGCATTGCCTGAGACAAATGTGATGGCTTCTCTCTCTTTCAGTGACTGTTCACCGTCTATGGGTTTCCTTAGCAGCCGTCCCATATTCCTGGAACCTCCAAATTCCTAGGGTCTCCACTGTACCTTCTGCTTCACTCTTGCAACTCCATGCCCTGTCTTTTCAAGGGCACACTGCCTTGCCTTGAAGGCCTTCTTTTGAAATCTGAATGAGATTCTCATGACCCCATAACCCTTGCATCATGTACATCTATACAGCCTGCACCACGTAGATGCCAAGGTCTACCGCCTGGTTGAGTGGTAGCTGGGCCCTCTGGGATCATGCTGCAGTGACCTTTGAGCACCCAGCTCACTGAACTTGGGATGATTGAACCCCGGCAAATACTTCCTTCTGCATTCCCACAGTGTGTGTTGGGGCATTCTTCACAGAGCAAAATCTGTTACGGCCTTGATCTTGTGGAGAGTGTGGTCTGGTCAATTTCTGATATACCATTAAGTCATTTTTCTATCGTCCTGATGCAAAGTACTTGACTTCTTTTTAATGCTAATCCTTTCAGCAATCGCACTATTCCCCAGTTTTCCAGGAAATTTCTTTCTGGTAAAATGGTAATCTTTTTATACCTCCTGGCTATGTCACTTTCTCCTGATTTTCAGTGTAGAACTGGCAAGAAGCAGCGAACAGAACCCATGCAACAGCCTGAACACGGAAATGCCTTGAAATTCTTTCTACCAGATTAGTCCACCACTCTTAATCTCAGTTTCAGGCAAAGTCTTAGGACTTGGGGAAAATGCAACACACTTTGTGACCGAGTGTTACACATATGGTTTCTGGTCCAATTGCCAATAGGGACCCCCTTCTCATCTGAACCTGTGGAACCTCGCCTTTTTGCTCTTCATTCCTATCCGCATTCTGGTTTTCAGAGCTCCAACGAGAATCTCCCACCAATTTCAGTTTACAGCATTCTGAGACTGCTCTTGATAAAATTTCCAAACCTTTCCAAAAATGTTTCTCCAAACTAGTTTTAAAGGCTTCTAAGCTACACGATCAGGTAAAGTCACATCAGTAACCCCACTTCTCTAGTACCAATTTTTTAATCTTTTTATTGTCACAGAAACTTAAAACCTGACAACAACTGAAGTATGAAAATGTTTATTTTAGTTTATAGTTGTGAATAAAAATTCCCAGAAAAAGCCACAACCCTGGCATGAAGGAACCTGCAAGGTGAACTACAAAGTGAACTGATTAGATTAGTGGAGAGATTGGAATGTTGCACAGTCAGATTATCTTGGGCCTTTAGCGCCTTTTATGGGCCACACTGTCATCTCCCCTGAGCCTGAACCAACATTCCTGTGATTACTAAGTAAATCCTTTTGAAAAGTGGAGCAGAATCTCAGTTTCACCAACCCAAGGGCTAAGAACACCATCAGATAACAACTGATGCCTATAGTTGAAGTTTCGCCACTTCAGTCTAACACCTACCTGATGCTTCCACCAAAGTGTCTTTTAAGGTTTCATGATTTATGACTTTCTCCTGATTTATAACAACAAATACTGTATGTAACTATTAATGTGTCAGAAATGTTAACACATTGGAACATGGTGTTTAAAGTAACCTGAATTTATGTCCCAGGCCATGGTCACTCATGTTTGGCTCAAGAATAAACTAACATTTATTCTCTTTAAGGTAAGAGCAGTATATTTTGTGTTGATGGAGTTCAAAAGTCTAAGTTCATTCACGTTCACCTGGCATGGCGGAAGGATATGGCGGAGGGCCTAGCAAAGGTAAGGCTATTCATGGCATGGCAAGACAGGAAACAGAGGGTAAAGGGCAGAGCTAACAAGGAAGATGCACCCTTCCATTCACATCTCCAGTAGCACATTCCTCCAACCATGCCCTACTTCCTAATAGCCCATGAAATCCTGAGATAACCCACTTGACCTAATCAATCGCCATGATCCAATCACCTTCCAGATACATGAAGATTTTAGGGGATGTTCCAGATCTTAGCCATAACAATGTGTGACACAGTGGATGGAGCTCAATGTTTTAACATTGAGAGTTGGTGGTAAATCAAGATCTGAGAGTACAGAGCAGTGAAGGAGAATTGGGCCAACACACCCAAGTTTGCAAAAGATGGAGCAAATCAACAGGCAGACTTTCCCGAGGTTGTGCAGCTGTTTGGTACCAGAGACAGCACCTGAATTCTGGTGTCAACTCCTGATGTGGCTGTTCCACATAATGCTTCTTTCCCAATATCTGGTGCCTAGGTTATGGTGCCTAGTTTGGAAAGTCCTTACAGAGGAGCATACATGGTATGAAAGCTAATTAGAATATATCGGTGTGAGTGGATTCAGAAATGTCTAGCCCGTTGTAAAGCACAATTCTGAATGTGACTATGGATGACCAACATGTAAGCCAGTAAACTGAGTAGGGCAGACCTATTCAGATGTGGATGATATAACCAATAGGCTTGTAGTCTGGATGAAATTTTAAAAAAGAGAAAGAAAAAGGGAGTGTCCTTGTTGGGGAGCTCCAGTCCTCCTCATCATCTCTGAACACTTATTTCCAGGTCTTCTCTTCAATCTTTCAACAGACTTTCATCAGTAACAAGCTTTCAGGCCTTCAACCTTGGATAGGTGCTATATCCTTGATCTTTCTCTTTTTTTCCCCAGCTTCCAGCTTCTTGGGCTAAGCTGCTACAGAATCTTTCAGTTCTCTAGTGCCCAGACAGTCACTGTCAGCTGTCCTGTTCCTGATCCTGTAAGCCTGTCTAATAAATCTCTTCACATAAATATACATACATTTTCTATTAATTCCATTCCTCTAGAGAACTCTAACTATCAATCATACAAATGGTAAGGAAATGTAAAGGTCAAGGGACAAGTAATAAAATATAAATTATGAAAGCATTTACAGGAAACATATTAACTGTATTATAAACATTTATTATGAACTGAACTGTATCCCCCACAGATTTGTATGTTGAAGCTCTAACTCTTAATGTGACTATATTTGGAACTGAGGACTGTAAAGAAATAAGCCTACATTAATTCACAAGAGTGAGGCTTTAATCCAATAGAAATGGTGTCTTTATAAGAGAAAGTCACCAGGAACAAGGGTACAGAGAAGAAAGAATTTTTGAGATCACAACAAAAAAAGTAGACATTTGTAAACCAAAGAAAGAATCCTCAAGAGAAATTAAACCTTTTAGCACCTTGATCTAATATTTCCATATATCAGGACTATATGAAAATTAATTTTTATTGTGTAAATGACATAGCCTGTGGCACTTTGTTATGGCCTCTTGTTATGATTTAGATGTGAAGTCTCTTGTGTTTGGAAAGTAACTGCATCATGAAGTGCTGTCCTCAGTGCATTAAATCACTGGTGGCTTCACAGGTTGTTAGGGGCTGGGACCTGGCTGGAGGGAAGAGTCACTGGGAGTGTGGCCTGAAAGGGAATATTCTTGTCTCCAGATCCTCCCCTTTTCTCTTTAATTTCTGTCACCAAGCCGCAACAGCTTTCCTTAGTCAAGGTCCTCCGACATGCCCTGCTGCCATTGTTTGCCAGCCATGAATGGGCTGAGACCTCTAAAATGTGAACCAAAATAAATTTCTCCTCCCTTAAGTTACAAGTGTTGGAAAGTGTGTCCCAGCAATGAGAAAATGACTAACACACCTCTCGAGCTGACTCACACGACATTGATGGTCAACAGTAAGATGGCTGCTGAAGACCAGCTTTATTATCATTCTTTTCCAGGCCTTCCTGGGCTGAGGAACGAAGCACAGAACTGACACACACAGACAATATTTAACAAGAATTTTGGCATTAATCAGGTACACACTGAGGCAGGCAGGCAAAAAGACTAAACAGTGATGTAAAACTGTAGACAGCATAGTTTATCTTTTTCTGTGGTTTGTCTGTTTATATTGCTTTTTAATAGCCTTGTTTCATTGGTGGTTTTTAAAGAACAAACATTTACTTGTTTTTTTAAAACTCATTTCTTGAAAAAAGAACAAATACAAGCATTTGGGACTTCAGTTTTTAATGTCTAGAAAAAAATATTATTTAAAGGACAAATGTCACTGAAAGAATTTGCAGAGGGACCTCGTGAAAACAGCGGAGTAATGGCCCTCGAAAGTCTCCTCCGTAAACGCAGAGAACAATGGCCAGTATGCCAGAATTAACTTACTTCCGAACTCTAAAAATTTACACCTTTTGCAACAATCTAAAAAGAGTTTGGGGCGGGGAGAAATGAGTTCATTCTCACTAAGAACAATAAAACCAACTGTTTCAAGTGCAGTAAAAACTAGTTCCTCACAGTCACTAGAACCAGAAGAATGGAGTTGGAGCTTCATCAAAGCCCCATTTCTAGAGAAATATCATTATTTGAACTGTCTTGTAGTTCCTAAAATATTCCACTTAACAAAGCTCTCTTTATTTGAACTAACTTGGAGCACCCCCGTTGCAAACATGTCAGGCATTCTTATTTGTTTGCATGCTCATTTATTATGAACAGCATTTGCTGTATTCCAGGTATGTCCCAGACACACTTCCAGGCACTGTGCAGAGGCCCACAGGCACAAAGAAGACCAGGTCTCTGTTCTTACTGAGCTTGTGTTTCTGAGGGATAAGGAAGGTAAACAAATAAATATCAAGGCCATTTCAATGGCTGAGGATGTAGCTGAGCATTAGTGTCCTTGCCCAACATTTGTAACATCAATCCCCAATGATGAAAAGAAAAAAGTAAGGTAAGGTATTTTATGTGCCAAGGAGAAAACAGAAAAATACTGATGAAGATGACCTGAGGTGGTGTGGAAAAGCTCAAGCCAGAATCTGCTCCAGTTGAGTGGACAGCGAATGCCAAAACCCTAGGGTGAGGCTTCTCAAGGGCTGGCCCTCAGACCGTCTCCTTTGGGAAATCTTTTTCAGTACATGAGAAAAATAAATCCCCTTTCCTCTATGTTACTAAGTCACCACATTCATAGCTACATTTGAGAGTTTGTCAAAATTGTCAAGTTTATTGAGTACAAAAATTCCATCTTACTCTTTTTAAGCTATCTGAAGCACTGTAAGTCACTGATAAGTATCTGTGGAAGTGAACTCAATGACTCCATTAGCTAAACTCTAATCCAACTGGAACACACACTCCTGGCTCCTACTAAGCTATGGCAAACCTCATTGTTCCTTGTCTTTTCTGGGTAAAATTTGGCAGTTTACAAAACTTCAACAAATCCTCCTGACAAGAATATAAATTTTAAAGCTCAAATTATTTTTTGTCCAGGTAAAGTAACTTTTGAGATTCAGCTGCATCAACTTGGGTTGAATTAGTCAATCACCTTTTCCAAAAACCAGCTTAGCTTTCTGAAATTGATATTGATAACTCTAACTTTGAACAGGCTTCGTAATGACTTAGTAGCTTCTGTTTAAAGATTAATATTTTAGGCACTTCTGTGGACCATATAATTATAGAGCCTGTTCCTGGATACCTGAGGCGAATACAATACATGTATCTTTGTGTTTTTGTCATTGTGGTATTTGCATCTTGTCAGGAACAGAGGAAGACACAGTAAGACAAGCAAACCAATGTGTAAGGGCAGCTTATAATACATGCTTTTGTTGGGGTTACTGGTATTGAACATACACTGAGCTACATCCTCAGATCTTGGTTTTTAAGTTTTGAACTTGATACAGGGTCTCATCATGACACTAAATGCCCAAGTTGGGCTCAAACTTGAGATTCTTCTGCCTTAGTTTTCCAGAATGCTAGGATTACAGGCCTGTTCCAGCAGGCCCAGAACATACTATTAAGGACATCAGTGGTATATAAAAAAAAATAATGGGAGAAACTTTGTATCGGTTGTCAGGTAAAGCTTCTTTGAAGAACTGACAAGTAAATCCCTCAGTCATGCCAAAAAGGGGTGGGGGTGGGAATAGATCTCCCAGGCTTTAATAAATCCTAAATAATTTGCTCAGTTTTGATAGGTAATTCTCAACATCCAATGGCCATTACTCTTCTCTGTGTTCTTAGAAAAATGTATTTTTAGCCTTGGTCTACAACTAATTAGGATGTACTGCATTTATAGCAAATTATGTCATTTTAAAATAAAAGTACCTATGGGGATACAGTCTTCACATTCCTGCAGCATGTTCGTTGTCACTCAGCGAATTAGGTTGAGTGGCAGCATTTACAGTTGTATTTCCTAGTGACACGGATACCCCTGAGTAGTTCCAAGTACTCAGACTTTTGGGAGCTCACATTGGTTCAATCGCAGGGTCACACATTAGGAACCCTTTACATCATGCAGTTCATTTGGTTAGAACATGATGCTTGCAGACCCCCTGGAGATATTCAGGTTGTAGCCTGATGACAGGCTGGTTCCATTGCCACAGGCCTCATTCCCACTCTGCCTAGGAACTTCACAGTTCTGTACTGCGGGTCCCATGAGAGAACATAGGTGAGTACAGGTCAAGGCAGAGAGGTCACAGCCTCACAGAGGTATCACAAGAGAGCGCCCATGAGTCAAATGTTTCTGTCTGAGGTAACTGTTCCCAGTATTCTCAGAAGCAGGACAAGAGTACAACAGTGTGTGGGAGACCTGCAGCCACTGATGGCTGTGCCTACAGTCAGAAGGCTCTGCTGGATGTAGCCTGGTAAGGAGGCCCTAGGCTCAATCCCTAGTATCCCTCCTGTCCCCCACAAAAGTCAAGCTATAGAGTTACTTAACAATTGTTCAGGGCTGTTACATGCAATCTGGTCAAGAGAATTACTGAGAATTCCAGTTAGCTAAAAAGCAGATGCTGGAGGAATAGCTCAACAGTTAGAGCACTTGCCTAGTAAGCACTAAGTACCTGAGTTTGATCTCCCAGCACCATGTGAGCTGGGCATGGTGTCACACCCCTGCAATCCTAGGACTTGGGAGGCTGAGGCAGGAGGACTGCGGTGAGTTCAAGGCCAGCCTGGACTATAGAGTGAGAGCCTGTCTCAAAATAAATAAATAAATAAATAAATAAATAAATAAATCTATTTTTGCATGAAAGAAATATGAAAATACTGATTTTTAAAAAAGATAACCAGAGTCAGAAGACAGGATTCATGAGTTCCCTGAGTCAGAATCCAAAACAAAAAAAATTTCAATTAACCAGAAAGTTTATGAGATAGAAAAGTCTGGTGGCTGTTCTGACTGTGGCAGCCAGCAGTCACACGTGGCTATTATGCACCTGGAATGCAGACATCTCAAATCACAATGTTCCATAAGTATAAATCATGCACTGAGTTTTGAAGACTTATTAACAAAAAAACAGATATAAAATAACTCATTAATAATTTTTATACTGATTCCATGTGAAAAAGATGATGCTTGGATTAAGTGAAATTTGTGTCCAAAGTTAACTTCATCTGTTTCTTCTTCTTAAAATGCAGCTACTAGAAAATTTTCAATTATGTATGTGATTCATGTATGTTTCTGTTACACAGTACTGGTATAATAAAGCCATATTTTACAGAGAAGGCCTTTGCTTTTTGAAGACTTAATAAAAATTTTTCTAAAATTAGTGTTGATTTTCTAGTTTTAATGCACAAACACTGAGAAGTATAGCTAATGTAACTGCGTCTACTTTGAACAACACATTGAGTATGCGAAATGATTTTACACCAAAGGTCTATTCTAAATATTTCTCAGTGACCACTTGTCCTCAACACAGTAAGAGTGGCACTCTCTCACTAGTGTTGCCCTTTGCCAGAGCGGCTGAATTTAACCCTTCAGCCTTGTGGATTCACAGCATAGGCTTTGGGTTTCCTATATGAGATCTTCGGAATGCCTTTTTCAGGAGTTGGTAGGAGAATATTAACTTTCCAGAAAGACAGGCCATTCTGGGTCATTCTATCTGGCCTCTTGTGAATTCATCTCTGTACCTCCCCAAGGTGGAGCTAATGCACACATATATCATGGAATAGGCTCCAAGCCAAGAAAGCACAGTGCAAGTTACAAGCTGAAAACACAGACCACAGAGCCATGAGGTTCTAAAGGCTAACAATCTGACACTGAGGAGCTGTGGTGTAAGGGATGGGTGAGGAGTCCTCACAGATGTTATGTGAACTCACTTTAGGCTGTATCTCTTTCAATCCTGACTTCTCCATTTCTCATTATTAAGCAAGGGTAACGAATTGCCAAGAATCAAACTGTTTGGACCAGAAAATCACTTCATTCTTTTTCTTCTCATTTAAAAAAATCTACTCAGAGAACAAATCCATCAAGATGAAGAGGTTGCTTGATAGGCAAAGATAGAATAGGAAAATGGAGAAAAGTGCACTCCATGAAGTTAAACTGTAAAGTCATATTACTCATTGGATCAGGGAAGAGTCATTTCTACTTGTTAACCTGGAGTGTAAGAAACACCTGCCGAAAGCTTGCATATCTAAGCTAAGAGTTAAATGGGTTAATTCCAGGGCAATATGACCATGCAGCAATGTGTTGATCACTCACACAGTCAGAAACAGGAAGTTTCAGAGACAAAGTTTGGATATTGGCAGCACGCAGAGACAAAATAGTATCTTGAATGGAAACGGCATCCAAGAAGAGTCTCCTCAGGCCACAGAGGGCATAGAAACCCAGCTGCACAGAAGATACATCCAGGTCTTGTCACAGCCTCAGCCATTCAGCATTTGACACTGAGAAACACGTTTCCTGGCTGTGCCAGAATCACTAAGCTGATAACTTCGCACCCAGTGCAGTTTTTCAATGGGAAAGACCATGCTAATAAGACTGATTTGATTATCTAGTCTGTCTAAGAAATATTTTTCCATACTGGCCTTATAATTGGATTTATGGTTGAAGAAGGCAGTTAAGCTCACAGTTCATTCACATAATGAAGCATAGATAAAAGAGCTGTTTTCTAGACTACGAAAATTATTCAAGGGGCAAATTGACTAATTTCAGCCATTGCTTTCCTGCTATGGGCATCCTTCTATGTACCGAATTCCACGGTCATGCAGGACAGTCCTTAGAAGTGAGCAGTAGTCATGTTCTAGTCTGGCTAAGATACCCACTTGGAACTTGCAATTTCAATCAGCTGATCACAACACCAAACTTTGACAGCTGTTTGGGCAAGAAGCATAGAGAAGGGAAAACACTGAGCTGAATTATTACCCAAAGACAGCTCCTAAAATTAAACAAAGCCAAAACTTTTATCAATCTTTTGGTATAAAAAGAAAGAGCAATAACTGTACCTTATTTATTCAGGCATTCAACAAATATTTATTGAGTTGTGCAGGTCTTTAATCAGAGCACTCTGGTCTTTAATCAGAGCACTCTGGGAAGATGAAGCAATATGACCACAAACTGGAGCTCAGGCTGGGCAACTTAGCAACTTAGTGAGACCTGATTCAAAAAAATTTTTTTTAAGAAATGAGCAAGGGATGTAGTTCAGTGAGAAGGCCCTGGGTTCAATCCATAGTATCACACACACACACACACACAAAAAAAAAATCTGCTCTACTTTAAGCCCTGTACTACATACCGGTGACATATGTCAGTGAATAAAACACACAAATACCTACTATCAAGAAAAGTGCAGTTGAAAATACAGGCAGGCAAAAGACTGTCAATCAAAGCCTTTCTTCCCTTAAAAAAGTTATAATATTTTGAAAAGATGTTAAGTATTATCTAAAATTTTCCAAATAAAAATAGAGTAGGAGAAGGAAAACTTAGAGCTCGTGGCGGGCAGGTTGTGGGATTAAAATGTCTGTGCAGTCTGGTTTATTTCTACTTTGAGTACAGGTACAAGAGAATAAACAGCTATAACCACATATGCCTTTTAAGAGCAAGGTTCCAAACTTACAGAACAGAGAGAAAGCGTGAGAGACTGGGGTAGTGATGTCTGTAACTTGCTTGGGCTGTCATTGTACTCTCCTTGAGGGTGACTTTAGGATTAACTTCTCCCTTCTTGTTACTTGCTGAACTTGTTTCAGAGCGAGAAATACTTTGACATTGAGCTATTCCCAAGTTGCACGCTAACAAGCCAGCAAATTGCCAACATGTAGTTCCAGTTTTTTCTCCTCTCCCTGTTCTATTAGGGCAGGAGAGAAAAGCTCCCTCCGGCTGCCAGTTAGGTACCTTCCGCAGTGAAATCCCTCTGTTGGATGAGGTTTGAGGTTCCATGCCTCCTACACCACCTCAGTGTTGAGACTTGTGATCACTCGCATTCCAGACTTTGCAATTCTGTACAAATCAGCCCTTGGAGTGATGGTGTGGGGTCCAGGTTTTCTCCTTCCTCCTGTTTCCCAACCATCTAGCTCTGTATTTGACTTTTTAAAACACTGCAGAGTGAACTGTCATTTTTTCCCCCTTTGAGTAAATAAAGCAATAGCCAAAATTACTTTTTACAGCCATTAAGTAAAATTAGCATTATACTTTATGCACACTCTAAACAGCATAAATCATTCCCTTTTATGACAACTCAAATCAAAGGCACAACCTTAAGAGCTAGGCCCCATGGTACAAGCCTTTAATCATGGGAGGCTGAGGCAGAAAAATTACACATTCAAGCCCAGTCTGGGAAATCCAGCAAATTAGTGAGAGCCTGTCTCAAAATAAAAATAAAAAACGCCCTGCAGATGTTGGTTAGTGTGAAGGTTTGATTCAATTCCCAGTACCACAATCGATCAATCAATAATTCAATGCACATTTGTACACATCCTCCAGATTCGAGTTTGGACAAAACAAACTTAACAACTCATAATGCAGAACACCTGTCTAATCGCTCAAGGTCATGCACTCAGGATCTACATTCCTGTCAAAAATAATTCAATATTTACCAAGTCTGAACTCAAGGTTATCCAAAGTTAAGCATATTCCATCTCTTCTTTTTTCCTAATTGCAAGGACCATACACACAAACCTGTGTTCCATTAGTAGCCTGTATTCATAAACATAGAAAAGAAATCAATTTAGGTACATTTGAATAGAAATGGTGTTATTATTTTTCTTAAAAGAACCTTAGGTTCTAGTTACTTCTGAGCATATCTAGAAATACATGGGACGAGCTTTGGGTCCTTGATAGACTATACAGAGCACGAGTTTATCTAACATACTGTCCAGGTGAAAGGGAAAAGCCAGCTGTCAGCAGCCAAGACTTTGATTCATAAACGCTGCCTGGAGCACTACTATGTCTTCCTAGGAGGTAAATCTTTATCTCTGAGGCAAATGGTCTAATTTAAAGCTTTGATGTCTGTACCTTAATGCAAAACCCACTGGCATAAAGCCCAGGGGGACTCTGTATCTTTGCAGTTGCCTGGGCACATTGTCTGTGAGCTTAGTAGACAGGATTGTGATTGCCTGGACAGAGCCCCTCCAACATATAGCAGTGGCCTCTTGAGATTCTTTCAAGAAGAGTAGTGATCTAAGTGTAGAGTTTTTCAAGACATATTGAAAAAAAAAAAGCCCTCTTCAAAATACATTCTGAGAAATCCTAGCATCTCATAAAATTAAAAACCTGTGTAGGTCTCTTATGTGTATACATATATCTGGAAGGAAAGGCATTAAACCAGTAGTAGTGTTTCAAAGAGCAGAGTTAAAATTAGGGAAAGTATGAAGTGGAGAGTTTTACCTTTTCTATAAATTCTTGTATTTATGGCAAATTACATAATACAATAGGGCCATGTTAACTATTTTTAAATTAAATTTTTATTTATAGACACAATATCATTACCCATATAACTACTATAATAGGTCAAACATTTGGGACTATTAAAACTTTACATATTCTCTATTATCCATTTTATTTGTCCCAGCTGACTAAAAAGCATTTTTCTATACCACATAGACTATAAAACACTTTTACATATGTGATTTAAATTTGGGAAATGCATAAGTTCAACATAAGTTAGAATTCTTTCACTTAAAACCAAAATAGATGTATGGATTCACACATTTGTTTGAATTATTGGCTAGAGTAATATAACTTTATGAATAACTATTATTTGTCTAATGAATAAGAATAAAGTTAATATTGAAAACATTTTATATGTAGTCTATTAGATGCTACCCTGACTTATAATGGCTGAAATTGAATAAAATAGATTATGAAAAGAAGCAACAGAATAGCAAAATCATTTTACAACAGGATTTTGGGAAAAAATAATGTAAGAATGAATTGTTTACAAGTGTTACTAATAAAGAGGTGAGCAGAACAAACTAGTAATGATTTATTTTACAAAGAAAACATACAATTTTGTCCTCTGGGTTTCTTTATGACTTAGCTCACAGGTGTGAACTACCAGACAGAGGCAAGCACATACACTAATAATTGTTACTTTCCAGAGCTCCCTATGAGATGTTATTCAGTCTTTACAACCCTACAAAGCATGTTCCCCCCCCCTCATCATCTGAGACTTTAAAAATTAGATTTAAAGAATTTAATCAATTTTCTCAAACTTAGGAAATGCAAAGCTGGACTTCCAATGTGGGTGTGTCTGGGTCCAAAGTCTGTGGCCTTCCCACTGTGGCTTGTCAACTTTTACCTCCAACCCCAAGTCGTCTGCTAAGTACACTGAGATATCTGCTCTGAACCTAGCACTGGATTCACACTGACATTCAAAGGTTAGGGGACAAGTGGCTTTGGCACAGGTGCAAATAACCTGGCACCAAGTGAGTGCCCACCCTGGTGCCACAGTGCCTTCTGGGACTGAACGCTAGGCAAAATGATCAGCAAGAGTGTTATGGTTTGGATCTGGAATGTTCCCCAAAGCCTGTGTATTTGGGTGTTGTAGAGTACCTATAGAACCACGTGCTGCTAAGAGATGGGGCCTGGCCTGAAGGGGAAGAACACTTGGGCTTGACCCAGAAGGGGCATGTCCCTGGGACATGACCTGAAAGGGTGTGTGCTAGCTTGTCCTTTCCTTGCTCATGTGGGCTCCTGGCTGCCATGTCATAGCCAGCTCCTTTCCTGCTGTGCTTCTTCCATGTGCTTCCACCACTGCCAGCTGCCCACGAAGGGACTGAGAACTTCTGCAACTGTGAGCTAAGAGAAATCACTCCTCCCTTAAGGTAGGAATGTCAGGTATTCTGTCCCGGCAATGAAAAAGTAACTAAGACAGATCTCAAATGCATTTTGCATGAGGACATAGGAATGAATCACTTGGAGCCAGCGGTCAAACGTTACGGTTTGGATCTGGAATGTCCCCCAAAAGCCCCATATGTTTGAATGTTATGGTGTACCTATGGAACCACGAGCTGTTACAAGGCGGAGCCTGTTCAAAAAAAAGTGGATCACCGGGACATGAGGTGACAGGCTATGTGAGAGCTCCAGCCTTGCCTGCTCACTTGGCTCCCTGAGTGCCATGTTGTAAACAGCTTTCCTTAACCTAGGCCTTCACCAGGTGCTTCTGCCATTGCCAGCCACCCAGGAATGGACTGAGACTTTTGAAATTCTGAGCTAAAACGAATCTTTTCTCCCTTAATTTGTGAATGTTGGGTATTCCATCCCAGCAGCAAAAAAAGTAACTAAGACAGAGAGAGCGCTCCAGTCTCTTCAACCTGGAATCTTCCAGTTGCTCCAAATGGGTGGAAATGAAACATTTTTCAGCACGTAGATACCACAGTTGGCCCTCCACATGTGTCAGTTCTGCATTCGTGGATTCAACTAACCTCAGAATGAAAACACTTGAAAAAATATTTTCATTTGTATTGAACACAAACAGAATTTTTTGTCATTATTCCTTAACCAGTACAGCGTAACAACTACTTACAAAGCATTTACATTGCATCAGGCATTATAAATACTCTAGAAATAATTTAAAGTATATAGGAGAATGTGTTAAGTTCAGTGGAAGTACTTCACCACTTTGTCAAGGACATGAACATTGTAAATTTGAAGGTCTATTACGGTAGGAAGCATGCAAGGACTTTTCTCATCCCTACAAATGTGATGAGCTCTCCAACTGCCGTGGCACTATTGGGAGGTGGTAAAAACTTCAGGAGGTGAGACCTAGTAGAAGGAAGTTTGATCACTGGGCATTGTGCCACTGAGGTGGATACTGGAATTCTGGCCCCTTCCCTTTTTTGCCTGTCAGTCACCCTGAAGTTATAGGCCTCCTGTACCACATGCTCCTCCATGGTGTGTTCTTCCCACCCTGTAACCATTCAACAAGGCTAAGAAACTATGACCGAAACCATGGGCCAAAATGCACAAACCTTTACTCCTTTTAAGCTGATGACCACAGTTGTTCGTTACAGTAACATTAAGTTGACTAACATACCAACTCATGATCCAATATATTCAAGCATTTTTGAGACAGTGAGAAAGAAGACTCTAAGAAAGGGTTAAAATCCATATAGCATGAAATCTAAGGAAGTATTAAATAAAAAGGAATATATGCTTAGTTTGCAAAAGAGCATACTTCGAAGCAGCGTAAAACTACCTTCTTGTAGTCATAGCTCATGGTAATAAAGCTAGTTGAGAAAGGAGAGATTGACAGCTGGTTGAAGAAAGCAGGCCAACAGGGCAGAGCCAGCCCCAGTGCCTGAAAGGGCTGACGGGGAAAAGGCTACATCCAGACCGCCACGTGTCCATAACTGGGATGGTAGAAGGCACTGCCCAGGCCACAGGTAGGTGAGGCCTTATGTCACCAGGTAAGTAAATATCTGTCTATGTATTTGTTCCACAGAATTTCCATAGTGTACCAGCTACTACCTTAAGTACTGCAGAGAACAGAGCAGTGAAAGCACCCAGCTCCTGGCATGAGTCAGAATGCCTCAGTCCAACCCTCTGGACAAGAGGGATGGAGAAGGGGAATGTCCTGGTAGGATTTGGTCAAAGCCAAGTGTCAACCCCACCTCTCCTGTTGCGCCTGGTTGCCATACACACTTTATGGTAGTAAAACATGCAATAGAAACACATCTGCTGTCTTAATAGGGATATTACCATAAATAATAATTGCATTTTCTCTTGGATTCTGGTTTACTCCTTTCAACTCAACAAACATTTGTTGTGTACCAATTGTTTACAGGATACTGAGCTACAGACATGAGTATTTTCCTTTAAAAGTGCTTCTCTGTCCTCAGCAACACTGAAGTGGCAAATATAAGCAACTTCAAATTCAAAATCACTGCAGAAACTTGAGGCCCCATTAGGTTTTGCACAGGGTGAAGGATCATTTCCCCACCTCGACAAACAGAGAAACCAGTCAGGGCCACATGAAGCAGATCTGAACCGCCTCTGGTATCCTCCAATCAATGGCTCTGAGACTGATTTTCAACATTGGAAAAACCTTCCCAGTTTGCCTTCTCACCTCCCTAGAAGAGCAGGAGAGTGCAGAAACAAGCCCCAAGCGGGTCTCCAGGGATCCGCGGATACTCTGCCAGCCCTTGGCCTGAGAGGCCTCACAGTCCACATCTCCTCACGTGGGAGGAGCCAGGAAGTAGTCTGGACTATTGTATTTACTCCAAAGTCAATTTACTGTTCTTATATTGATGCTTTGCAAAAATGCCTACGTAAACAAACTTAGTAGTCTCATTTACTTTCTGGCTTATTAATGACTTGAAAAAATATATCTGAACACTGTTTTAGCATTTCAAAACTTTTTAAAAAAATGTATTCATATGATTGATAAGGAAAAAGGGTTTATGTCTTAATCAAGATACTAATTTTTTGTCAGTATGCTCAAAACTGCATTTCTGAGATGATACTATTGTGCTTTAAAGTGTAATACCTTTCTCTTTCCTAAGTTGCATCCAAACATGAACACCCTTTGTGTAAAACCTCTGTTTTCTAGGGGGGAGAAGGGAGGAAAGGAAGGCAAATTTTTGAGCGTGATCAATGATGCAGCCAGCCAAGTGTCTCTACTTACCCAGCCATGGGATTTTGACTACCATGTAACATTTTGCGCTTAGCTCTGCCTTACAAGGACAAATTTTTAAGCATTAACTGAAGATTTGCTTAGCCAAATGCCTCCATTACTCAGCTAGGAAGCACTGGATAGCAAGAAACATTTTCTGCCCAGCTAGCAATCTGGTTGACTTTTCAAAAAAGATAAGGGCCCCTGGAGAGTCCTGTTTGGACTTTCCACACCCTTGATCCCAGTGGGGATTTGTGGTATTGCTGGGAAGCCAAAAACTCTCCGGGTCTTTCATTTTGGCCCATGGCAGAGCTCCTAACCGATCTCACCACACAGTTTTCTGCTGCCTCATTCTTTATGAATTTATATGGGAGGGAAAAATCCGCTGGATCCACTTCTGAGTAGCAATCTGATCATAATTGTATCTAAGATTTTTATTACTTTCAACACCTGAAGACATCAGTAAAGTTTTTGGGTTTGTCTGTAAGATAAAAATAATGTTCCTATTGTCACTGGCTTGATAGCCAGGTTAAACATTACACATCAACCAAAAAGTGTTTAGGAGATGAACTTGAGCTTTGGGTAGATTTTTGGTTTGCTTGTTTCTTCAGTTTTGTTGACTAAAGCAGCTGGAACAACTGAACAGGTGTGGGAAAGGGCAGGTCAGCTTACAGGAGGGACAGTTCCTCCTCCTCCCTCCCTGAGTGTTAATTAAAGAGTTTACATCAACATTAATGCCTTGAGAATGAAAATTGCTGAGGCTGAATTCACTCCTGGGGAGAACAGACAATGAGAGAATATAAAGGAAAATAAAAATAAACAGAAAGGCATTCAAGTATTCACTGCCTACCAGGGAGTCCAAATGAGAAAACAGACTCTGTTTTTACTTGAAGACTTTCAATTTTTTTCTTTTTTTTTTTTTTGTGAAAAACTTAGGCCCCAGATGAGACTAAAAGATCAAATAGTGTCCCATTCAGAGCTGCTGAATACTATCTCAGGCCTGCAGCACTCTGGTTCTACTCAAGTCGTTGAGCTGGCACAGCTCTCTCATTATATGTACTTCTGCCTTCACAAGGCCCCTAGAGCCTCCCGATGGCTGGCGTGCCACGCAGTACCTCCCTCCAGAGCAGGTGCAAGCAGCAGGATGGGGCATGGACACATAGACAGGTTCTGGAGCCGAACAACCTACTCAGAGCTCCAGCTCTCTATCCACGTGTAGTAGGGTCTTTAGGTTACACTGGTCATGCTAACTCTCAGTTTTCTCAAGGAAAAAAGGAAGAAATTGTAATATATGTTTCTTCCAAAGAGATTTTCATAAGAAGTAAAGTAGATCATCCTTGGATACTACAAACTCTCAAACACATTTAGGCTGCTCGTAGTGGCTAACTAATAACCTACATCATGTGTATCAATGCTGATAATACAAGTATTTATTCATGACGTGTTCAGGCCAAGGAAAACCTACTCATGTGCTTAGTGAAACCAGGAGTGTTAGCAGGTAAGCACTGGGGAAAACTCTTGATTACTTGCCCATTATCATTACCAAGGCTTTGAAGAACTGACAGTTTAGGAAGTGGTAGTTAGTTGATGGGAGAATCCAGTGAGTTTGTCTAGGAGGATACTGAAGGTGACCAGATCACCCCAGAAGAGTATTCCTTCCTCACTTTCTGACCTGTCCCTCTTAAGTTCTTGCCTACTAGAAGGCCTTCCCCAAAAGGCATTTCCTGTGGCAAATGGAAAGTGATCAACTTGGTTGAACTGGTGAAAAGCCTTTTTCCATTTGGCCTTCCCCTTGAGGCCTCTGCCAGACTGGCCAGGTGAGTGATGTGTCACCAGGTTAGCTGCCTAAGTTGTTTTGGCACTCACTGCACGCTGACCCTCAGTGATGCTGTACAGTACTAAGACAGCAGGAACCATAATTACTGCATGGGCCACGTGGGAATAAGAAAACAGATCTACACACAAACGGTCTTCATGTTCACGTTAATTATACTGAAAGTGATGAGGCTGAATTTGGTGTCAAACTCTCAAAACAAGTTTATACCTAGAAGCACTGAATGCTTTGAACCTTGTCAGTTTCAAAAGTATGTTCTAAAAAGAAAGACTATGAAATATAATCAATAAAAGAAAAGAAATGTCAGTGAAAAACTTCAAAATAAACACAGATCCAAAAGTGTTTGATTCAACTGACATATGTAAGCCTTGAGAATAAGCTTTGGCCAGAATGCCCAAGTTTTTAAGTGGTAAAGCACAGACCATGTGATCTGGTCTACTGATCCCTTGTCCTTTTTTCATAAGCACACACACACACACACACACACACACACACACACACACACACACACTTCCCTTCTTAGTGGCAGGAGTGTTTATCAGCTTCCCAAACCCATATTTGACTTGAAGATCCAGCCTACTTCACACGGCCTTAAATCCCAGCGTGCCTTGTTCCTGTATTAAATGAACTACTTGCACTACAGGCTTCATTTCTTCTCTTTGAAACGCTGACTAGTAAGTATTTAGGGCTCTTCCCAATTGGTCACGGGCACAGAAGGAAACCACCAGCCAGCCCATCCGCTTTGACAACAAGAAAGGCCTGGGTCAGAGATTCTGGGGCTGAGTCTTTGTGGGATCCATGCTGGGAGCAACATGGCAGTCGGGAGTTCTCAGGTACTTATGAGGAAAGAATTCAGGGGCCAGAGCAGAGACTACAGAGGCAGGAGCAGATCTCTAGGTGATGAGCTCTCTGCCAAACAGAGCAACGGAGATGGAATTTTTACACTCCTGTTGTCACCATAACCCATTAACATACGCCATTGTGATAAACCATTCCAATCTCACTAGGCTCAAAAGCAGCTGGGATTGAAAGTCTATTGGGGTTGCCCTGTGAATACAGAGGTCAAAATGACCTCTGATACAGTTCAAAGTTCTTCACTACCTCTTTTAGGGTAGTTAGATACAACTGCTGCATTGGTTTGTATCCACACAATTAACTCTACACTCCTCCCCTCTGTAGAAGTAACATTCTCTCTTCCTTTGCCCAAATCCTCCAAAACACAAGCGCATCCACATACACACAGTTTCATTTCAGTTTCATTTCACGTCCACACAAACACACATGCACACATGCACAGTTGCTTGACTTTTTTCTCTCATGCCCGTTCTTAATAATTACTGCTACTTGACCACCAAGTGACAATATTTTTGGTGGGAGGGAAGGAAAGACACAGATGGGCCTGTGTCAGCCACAATGATATTTCTCTCGGCTATCATGATGGCGTGTGGGGATGACCACAGAGGACACCAGGTGGCTTTGTTCGACAAAGCCTAGCCTGACCCTAAACCCTACTGCCATACAATTTGTCCCAGAGGCAGGCTCTGAGGTTGGAACCAGGCAACCCAGACCAGATTTGGGAAAGCGAGTGCCCATAGAGTTGCTGAGTGAACGGTGGAAACATTCAACATTTCCTAAGAAGGAGCTTGTTGGCAGTCCTCATGGGAGCCTAACAAATAGACCAGTGGAAAGACAAGTGATTCCACCACAAGTCCCATCTTGAGCCTGAAACTGGGTCATGATGATAGACAGGACATGAGTGGCAAAAGCACTATGGAGTTATGGGTAGATAAGTGGGTGTGAAACTTACGGGTCAAACTTACCAGTTCTACTATAGAAAGTATAAGAAGGCGACCAGAATGGGCCTTCCTAACCCAGACTCCAGTTTACTAACTGCTATAATGATCTGTTTCCTAATGAAGAACACTACGTTAGCGGCATCTATTTCACATTATTAAGACAAATGAGCTATTTTTAGGTATAGCTCCTTTTTCTTTTTCATCTTTTTCTGCTCATTTTTATTCTCCAGGGAAAGCAATTTGAGTGTGGAAAAACATGAAGGACAAAAGGAGTTGGAAACAAAGAAGAAAGAGGCCTTTACTCCTGACCAAGGACAGGTCTTGGCTTGGTTTTCTTCTGGAAATTCCCCATGCTTCAAAGCCAACAACCTGAGGGAGGGTCAGCCTCACAGGACACAGAAAGAGGAGAAAGGGACATAAATTACTGCAGTGGTTTTTGCTGAGATTTTGTGGGCAATGTGTACATTTCAGTAGCATCGAGGAGGGGGGACAACATGCAGGATGGGTGTGGAGGTGTGCCCGGGAGCTCTGCTGCCTATGCTCAATCCCAGCTCAGCCGCTTCCCCACTGTGTGACCTTGGGCAAGTTACCCAACCTCTGTGAGCCTCCTTTAACCCACTTATAAAATGAAAGTTTCTACCTATATCTCATCGGTTTGTTGTGAGAACTAAATAAGTTAATACACAGGTGATGCTAGAATTGTATTTCCTGGCCATTTTTACTGACAGAAAATAATAAAAACAGCTGGTACCAGGAGCCAGGGAATATTCTCAAATGGTCTTTTGCTTTTCCACTGGCATCATAATATCTAAGGAAATATAAAAGTTGGAACAAACTCTTTTGCAGAGTTCTGGGATTCTCAGAAAATCCATGTCTGTAGCCATGGCACAGGATATCAGAGCACAGCAGGGCTGTCCTGGTTGCTACCTACTCACTTGGTGAAGATCTGATAATAGAATCTGAAGACTAAGGGTTCTAGCCTTCGGCCCGGGAACAAAACAGGCTCATTCCTGCTTGCATGGTGCTTAGATTAGAACAGAAGAGACTGACATCATGAGTTGTCTCAATGTAGGAACAAAAATAATTCTGAATTGTTCTGAATGTCTGATAAAACCTAATGTGTCTCTCTACTATTCCACTGCAGAGAGCTTTCTTGTTTTAACCCATAAAAGTAAGAAAAATAACAAGATCTGAGAAAAATGGCTCCCAATTCCTACCGCTCACTTTAGTTCCCCTCTCCCCGATCCCAGCCCCATTTCCAGTTCTCTGAACTGGGCATTTTTCCTGGAGGTCCCAGGGCCCCTCAACTTCAACAGGTGTAAATTCAGCCTTTCTGAGCCTCACCCCTCTGTCTACACTGTCTAAACCTCGGGTAGCCTTCCTCCGACCCCAGGCCCTCCTCTCTGTCTCACCAAGTCTGGCTGCTCCGGCTGCTACTTCCTTTATGCTGTTTCCTACAGCTGTCTCTCTCCCCTTCTACTCCTTGGTGACCATGGCTAAGGGCTCAGCTTTGTGATGTGACCCCCAAGTAAATTCTTCTCACGTAATATGACCAGAATACTACAGTTCTTAAGATACTGTCTGGGGAGTTCATCCCAGACTCCATAGTGGGGACCACAAATCCACCATCAGCTGCCTTTCTAATCTTAGGTCAAATTTCTCACCTACAGGACCCTGTTCTCCAAACCAACCTCACCTCTCCAACAAGCCTCAGACCTCTTGCCCACAATGCTATTCTCTGTGGTCCTACTGGGTAGTGGGACATTAGTATCCTCCCTAATTCATATGTTGGACCTAATACTCAACGTGATAGCATTAAGAGGTGAGGCCTTTCTGGAAATGACTGAGTCATAAGGTCTCTGTGCTTGTGAATGGAATCAATGTCTTTATTTAAAAAAAATATGGAAGGGACTGCCTGGCCCTTTCTGCCACGTGAGGGCATGGCAGCAAGGCAGTATCTATGGAGCAAACACTGGGCCATGTCAGACACTACTATTTCTGTTATTGCTAATTTACTGAGACTAAGGTATGTTCACCTATCTACCTATCCACGTACCTATCCTATCTATCCAAAGCAAGCATCAAGGTAGTCTGTTACAGCAGCCAAATGGACCAAGACATGGCTCAAATACTGCTTTCTCCCAGGGATTCCCCTTATCAAGTGAAGACTTCAATCTCTCCTTGAAGGTCCTGAATACCTCTTAAATCTTTAAAGAAAGTTTTATTGACCTTGGAAGGCTACTTTGTGCCAGGAAACTGGCTACCAGGAAGGATAAGGCAGCTTCTGCCAGCCCAGAGCTCTCAGTCGATTGTACTAGTAAGAAGCTCAGCAACAAATCTCAGTTCCCTTCTGCTGCTTTCCCATCTGAAGCTTAGATATTTGTCTCGTCTGCTTTCCAAATATATTTAACAAAAGAGACTCATGTAACAGTTCGGGCACATAACCCGTCACTCTATGTGCTGCCAAGGCAAGCACCGGAGTCTGCCAATTGGTATTTATCAACCTACAAAGCAGGATCTTGGTTGAACAGAAAAGGCAAAACAAATATTATAGATTAAATTGCTCCCGGTTTAAGATCAATCCTTTAAGTCCAATTATTTTAGGGGTTGTCTATAAACTTTACCCAATTCTGAAAAACCAGTCACTCTCACGATACTGGCTTTTCAGAATTTTCACATAGTCAATGTCCTATATCTTAGCCTATGCTGCCTCTATAACAAAGGGAGCAGAGAATGAGTGGTTTTAAGACAACAGAAATTTGTATCTCACCGTTGTAGGGGATGGAAGTTCAAGACGATCAAGGCTGCACCAAATCTGGTGCATGGTGAGGACCTGCTTTCCCAGCTTTGGCTTCTTGGCTCACAGGTGGCTGTCTTTTCACTGAGCCTGCACATGGCCGGCTGGGAAAGGGAGTTCTCTTGAGTCTTTTATAAGGACACTAATCCCATTCGTGGGGGTTTTGCCCACAGACTAATCACCTACCAATGGTCCTACCTTCTAACCATGATGCTGGAGGTTACGGTTTCAACACAGGAATTTGCAGGGAGGGAAAGAGACACAAACATTCAAGCCATAACACTCGTTATTCCTCTGATGCTAGAAAATTGAAATTATTTTATAGATGTTGTAGTCAATTTAGAACTATTATTTGCTGCATTATAGTAACTTGAATGGCAACGGTTTAGGATGACAATTTCAACTAGTCAAACCTTAACATGTTTCCACTGTTAACTTCAATTTTACACTTTTAGGGACTTAATTCCTAGCTTGGAAACTCTTTTTCTTATTTATTGAGTGAGTGAGGATCTTGCTCTGCAGTCCAGGCTGGTTTTGAACTCATTACGCAACACAGGCTGGCCTCAAACTCATGGCAATCCTCCTGCCTCAGTCTCATAAGTGCTAAGATCACGTGTGCCATCACGCCCAGCTTATACGGTGCTGGGTAATTGAACTCAGGGACTTACATTTGCTAGGCAAGTGCTCTAACTGCTGTGCTATTCCTCCAGCCCTACTGAGAGCTCTTCTTGAAGACAGAATTATTTTAATAGGATGGTCCATCACTGATCAAAGCAGCAAGTGTATGACTAGTTAGGTTAGAGGCTCAAAATTCAGAGAGTCTTATACTATCAGCAAGTAAGCATGTTAACAACAAAGACTCCTTCATACATGCTTTTCAACTGATTATTTTAGTATTTCTCTTCACCTAAGGAATCTCATACCAGGCTATCTTTTTCTTCTGGCTTTTCCCTTTCACAGAATTGTTGTCCTATTAATATATTGGGTTTAATATATTTTTTGCATGTGCAAAACTTTAAGTTCATTGATACACTCAAACTGATGTAGTTCAAACTAACACGTAATTTTTTGAGTTAAAGATATTATTTGACTACGACATACCTAAATCTTTTCATTTTGGTTAGGAAAAGGGAGCTATGAAAAAATATTACTAAACATCATTGTTAAGACTGTTTTATTTTCAGCCCAAATGCTGACTGTTTCAGTTCCTTTTTGCTGCTGGGACAGAATACCCAACATCCACAATTTACGGGGGAAAGACTTATTTTTAGGTCACAGTTTCAGGAGGTCACAGTCCATATGTGGGCATCTAGAAACGGTGAACACACATGGCAGGGTGCAGCCAGAGAGCTTTACGATGTGGCAGAAAGGGAAAACCAGAAAAGCAAGGGATGGCAGAACCAGCACATGCCCTCTGGGTCAAGCCCCAAGCGTCCCCGCTTTCCAGCCAGGCCTCCCCTCCCAACAGCATATGGCATCCACAGGAAATCCACAACATCCAAATACATGGGGCTTTTGAGGGACATTACAGATCCAAACCATAATAATGACAAATTAAAATTTGGACATAAATAGGGATGATGCTGTACTTATTAAGAAAGGACTTTATTGCTATCCTTTATTGTATACTCTGTGTCTAGTAACATTCAAGCATTTACTGAATGAACGGATTTCTGTTCATCAAATTTTGTGCATATGTCAAGCATAAAAAAATTACAGAAATGAAGATTAAGGGATATTTACATTAAGTGACATCACATACAAAATTTTAGGTCATATAAGTGGTATATTGATATAGATTAAAGGAGCAGGGTCCCTATGCTGGAACTCCCATACTCCTAGCTGCTCCCACAAGGGTAGAACTTGGCTTACTGTGTATGACCTTGGCCTAGAGAGAGTCCCTCATTCCTTCTCAAGCAGGGTGATAACAACTTTCCTAGCACCAACATAACAACCTTCCTGTCGTCTGCAGTCTGCCAACGAACAACGGTAACGCTCATTTCCAGCTTGGACCAATGTCTCACAACCCACAGCCCGCCTGCCTGCTTTCCCAACCTATCAGGCAACCGTGCCTTATCTTCTTCAACCCAATCCCTGACTCACATGCTAACTAAGCGGCGTCATTCTGACTAGTGCACCCACAGTAAATAAAGTCTTTGCTCACCCCATGATGGGACCTTATACCTGGACTTGCTGCCCAGGCGTTAGGTTATTGTGAGCACGAAACTTTGTATTCTCTTACTGCTGATCATATTTTGGGTTCACCTAACAAGAGGTTTTTATTTTAAAGACTTTACTTACTAAAATAATGTCTACAACTTGTATTTATGATTTCCCTATGTTGTCGTGATTGTATGTAATGTTAGCTCTTTACGAAAATAACAGTAGTTTGACAAACCTTAACTTTCTATAGATAGTTGTGTGCTAAAAATACTAATCTTTGTCTATGGTTTGAACCATAAGACTTTTTTTCTAAAATTTCATTTTTGAAAGCAGTGATGCCCTACGATAATTTATTTGTTGAAACTTCCTGTGATGTATACTCTAGATAGTTCATAGAAGCATTCTGAGTGGCGGAAATAAAAGACTTCACTGTAAGATTTTCACCTATTCAATTTTGGTCTAAATGTAAGCTCTTGGACCAGCACATAATTATTTTCACAAAATGCAAACTCATGACTGCCGATCTTTCCATGACTAACTATACCCCACCAGATGTTTCTTAGGTTCTGCTGAGTCACTTTTTTTTTTTTTTTTTCCAGAACTCTGCGTTCCCAGTAACTCCTAATTCCCTCCGGCCTTTTTACATGCTTTGCCTTTAACCTGAATTTTGGAGGAAAAAAAAACGGTTTCGTTGCCTTTTGTGTCACTTAACATACACAAAATAATTTTTAAATTACTCTGAATTTTACCTGCTGTCTTAAATCTTAAGATAGCCCCCTCTCAAGAAGACAGACAGTTTGAGGAATTTCCTCTAAAATATCATTTATGGAAGGGAGTATACTCCGAGTCAACCTAGAATTCAGTCTTCTAGGAAAATGGAACCAGTTCCCAAATTTCTGCATTTGTTTTCTGCTCTTCTACTCTCCCTCCTCCAGATTAGATCTTCTGGCTGTAGGTGGGAGCCTCCACCACTGGCTAGACAGCTGAGGCATAGGGCCAAGTGGTGCCTTTCCATACGCTATGGATTTGCACTTTCTTGCCAGTCTGAGCTGTATGAACTCTCACTGCCTAGACCATAGACAGAAACATTTCAGCAACAGATTTTCTCTTGAATGCCAGGGAAATTACCTGGCTACAGAAATGGTCCCACAGGTTTCCATTGATCCAAAAGGTGTTAAGCACCTACCACGTGCTAGCAATTGTGCAGAGCTGAGAGCTGTAAAGGAAAAGCTCAGTCTTTACCTTTCACAGAGTGTGGCTGGCATAACCGGTGAGTAAATGCACGGTTGAAATTAAGCACCTGATGAAATGTGGCTGGTAAAACTAGCAGCAGGTGTTGTAAAAGTGCAGAGGAAGGGCTGAAACAGTGGCTCAGTCCATTCAGACCCCTAATCAGCCACATTTCCTCGCTGATTACGTAAGAGGAACTCAAAGCTTACACGCAGCTCTGTGCATGCCTGTTTCAAGGAATAACCGACAGAACAATGCTGCTTAAGAGCAAGGAGTTCCTCAAACTGCAGCGTCTTCTACGACGACTTCCGAACCTGGTGAATGCCTGTGAACAGACAGATTAATCGTGAATGGACATATGACTCAGATTCACTGGCATTCAATGGCAACAGAAGAGCGGTGGTCTCGCAGAGAAAGCTCCTGGAGCCCGATCTGAACTGCCAGTCAGGGTACCTACTGATACTAGGATCCTCGTTTGAAAATGATGTGTATATTCTAAGATAAAATCACACAAGGCTGGTGAGGTCAGCACGATTATCAGGACAGCTAGTAATATTTCAGATTTCTTAGATCCTCCAAGATGTGTTAAAGCTTGACCTCAGTGAGGGGAGAGAAACACATATGTACAGACGGACAGGGAGTAAGTCGAGTAATTTGTCCCTGTGCAGTAAATGTCAACCATGACACCTTAGGAATGTGCTTCTAATGGTTCCAAAAAAACGCTGACCTGTAAATCGTCTGACCATGATCTTACTAGCTAGGGAGAAAGTTTGCTATGAAATATTATTTATCTTAACCAGTTTCTTCCTCCTCCTCTTGAAAACAGTAAATATTCTGTAACTAGTCAAGAACCTATGCAAACACCACAAAATTCCACTCTTCCCTGCCTAACAATTTTAGTGGGTATGAGAGTCATCTAATGCTTCGACTTTTATGCCACTTAATTTTTTTTTTTTTTTTTTTTTTTTTTTTTTTTTTTTGTCAAAAGGCCTATCTTGACATTGCTTAGCCTGCCCTGTGTGGTTTCAGGACAGCCCAAGAGTCCAAATGGAAAACTCCAAGGCAACAAGGATATCTCCAGCATCCCAACACTTGATTAAAGTGTAACAATTTCTGTTTAAATCTTCAACTTCAAAAAGCCAAGTATGGCATCATATGAAGATCTGTTAGGGAAAATGCCTCAGGCCAGTCACTGCAAAGAGGAGGACTGCCGGCTAAATTTTGCAAACATAAACTCTGGCTGGTTTCAGAGCCAAAATAGAGCTCAGAGGAAACTTGGGAGCAAGGCTTTCCGCTCCTAGGAAGGACAGCACGGGCTGCCACTGACGTGCTAGTCAAGCTCAGGCAGGTGGAGAAAGAAAAGTTTAATTCCTTTAAAACAGCTGACAAAGCTCGAACTTAGCAAGCGATGTGAAGAAGCGCACAGGGCGCCCTGAAACGCAAGGCCAACCTCCCAAGCTGCTCCCGCCCGCCAGGATTGCTCCAGTCTTGCTTTGCAGAAACAGAAGCCACTTGACAAGTCCGCACACAATAGAGAAAATCGCTAACATGCTCAAGCCTGGCGGCTGCACCGCAAAGCCTAGTCGGGAAAGCCAGAAAATAATTCAGAAAAAAAAGCAAAGCTTAGGATTACTGGCAAGGGGCTCGGGCACCGCATAAGGTTCCGAGGTACGGGCATCCTTTCCCTGAACAGGGCACCAGATTCCATTCCTAGCACTGGAAGAGGACGAAACAAAACAACAACCACCACCAGTAGCCCGAAAGTCTGAATACATTCATTCCATTTTGGGCTTCTCTGCACGCAGGCGGAACTCACGCAATCCGCATATGTTTCGGAACCGACTTTTCAGGAACACAGAACTGCAGATGTCAAGCGGGATTCTCCCTGGGGCCACATGCCAGATCTGAGGCTGTTGCGCCTCAGTCACTGTCCGCAGCCGGACAGAGTGGCGCCCGGGCCAACCGGCTGCTCTTCAGCCCCGTGGCCACGGGCGCTCGGATCCACGCAGGCGCCCGCTCTAAGTGCCAAGCCCCAGGCAGGCACGGGGTCGCTGGCCACCAGAGCAGAGGGCTGTGGCTGGGCGGGTCACGACTCCCCATCGCGACACTGCCCGGCTGCGCCTGCAGTCGCAGCGGCACCGGAGCAAGCGTCACCCACCGCGCCCCTCGCCGCGCTCACGGCGCCCGGGCCTCCCCGCTTTCTACTACACGCCGTCGCTTCGGCCCTGCGCGCCCACACGCCACCATCACCGCGTGGAAGGGTCCTGTTGCTCCACACGCGAGCCCTACCCGGCGCGCTCCTCGTTCTCCCCCAGCGAGCCCCACAGCACAGAGGTCGGGGGTCCGGGGGCCCCGCAGCACCCGGAACGCCGGCGCGGAGGCGCGGGCTGAATCACCGGTGAGTCACGCCTTGCAGGGTCCCGGAGTTTCCTCGGGACGCGAGGCGGCCGGGGCGGGGCCTGGCTGGCGCCGCCCACCGCGGGGCGGGGCTTCGGGGGGCGGGGCGGGGCGGGGCGGGCGCGGGGCCGGGAGCCGCGGGCGTCCGCGCGGTGCTTTATAGCGTGCGGGGCCGGGGCCGCGGCGCATTCGGGGCTCCCCGCACCCCGTCCCGCTCGCCTGTCCTCCCTGGGACGCCTGCAGCGCGCGCTCCCGGCCTTCCCGGCGCCCGGCCTCCAGAGGACCGCGCCGCCAGCCCGTGGACGTGACGACCCCTGCGCGGCCCCGGCTCCCGCCCCTGGAGACCGCGACGATGTCTCGGACGCTGCTGCCGCTGCTGCTCGGCTGGGTCCTCGCCCAGGTGGCCGAGGCTACAGGTGAGTGCCGCCCGCGGGAGAGGGGAGGGTCTCCCTAGGTCCCAGGAGCGCCCCGCTGGGCTCCCGCGCCTGTGGGACCCGGCGGCGGCTCCCAGCCTGCAGGACCCCAGCGCGACGCGTGCAGGCGGGACTCGCAGGGAGGCAGGTCGCGGCCCGACCCTGCTGCCCTTCCGCGAGAGGCGCTGCCCAGCGCGTCTTCTGGTGCCTTGGCGGAGTTCGGACTCCCGCCTTAACCTGAGGAAGGTTTCCCAGCGAGTTGTGACCTTGAGGGGTGTCTGCGTGAGGAGGGCGGCCGCGTGCCGGGACTAAGGTGGACATTGTCCATCACTGCGGCGCATCGTCCCTTATTGAGGGGCATCCCGGGTCTTGGGGCCTTTGTTGTAGATTTGGATCCAAGCAATCCTGTCCCAAAGTGTTGCCTGCTTTGGATCGGGCCGGGCCTCCTCGGTGCCAGGCAGAGAAAGACACCTCTGAAAATGCAAAGGGCCATATTAAGCACCCACGTCGAGTACATCTAACTGAGCCTTTGGCCGCCTTGGCCCATGGCGGTCTCAGTGGAAGTTTGAGTATGAATACATTTTAGATGAAAATGGAGAAAGTCGTGTTTGACTTTTCTCGTGTGTGCGCATCCCTAACTCACCTCACATAGGTGGGTTTGGCCTTTACCTAATTTATTAAAAATCTGCCCTGCCAGCCTTCCCTGGGGAGTGGACCCTGACTGACGGGTGCCCTTCCTGGACGTCTGCCGCACTCCAGGCTGCAGGGCTATGCTTCCAGGTCAAGTTATAACAGGGCTTCCCTAGGGAATAATGTCAAACAACCATTTCAGTTGCTTACTTACTTATTACCCTAGATTACAGGGTGAATCTTGCCAGCAGGAAATTCTGGATCTAGGAAAAATCTGTAGTTTTTTTTTTTTTTCCTTTATTAATTCAGCAGCAAAGATTTAGTGGTTGGAAACAAAAATATAAAGTTCGTAGTGATGGGAGGCTGTATATTCAGGCACGGAGTCACGGACTGAGAAGTGTGTGTGTGGTAATAGCTGTTTCTTTGTTGTTCAAAGGCACTCCAGTTAAAGCTCATAATTTAACTTGGAAATCAACTAACTTCAAGACAATTTTGGAGTGGGAACCCAAACCCGTCGGTTATGTCTACACTGTTGAGATCAGGTAAGCTGGACCCGCCCTCCCCCACACCACCACCACCACCACCACACACACACACACACACACACACACACACACACACACACACACACACACACACAAAGAGATGGAATTGAGGTTTTTGATGTTTCTCATGTGCTGAATTCAGATGTCTTTAAAGCTGGTTATTGGATGAAATTATTTAGCAGATGGCAAAAAGGAAGACATCTCTGATCATTTGCTGTTCTGTGTTAAATTCTAGCAAACCTCTAATATTTCTGGACCTTAAACCAGTATAAAATTTTAACTATTTTTGGAAATGATGGGAAATTTTGTTAAGTGGAGCCTGAGCTGCGGGAAGGTGAATTCCCCACTCAGGCACTGATGGTGTGCTTTGGCATCAGCGATAAGTAATCTTACCTTTGCCAAGTGTCTAGACTGTGAGCTTCAGCTAACATGCTAGGAAAGAGATTGGAAGGAATTCCAATGTCTACACTGCCCTGGAGCAGTGTTTGATTCATTAATCTTTGGACTCAAAATTAAAATTTGATTGCATACATAATCTCAGAGGAATCCAAATTCCTGAGTCACTGAGAGCCTGACTCTATGGTTTACACCCTCGGCTGGCTGGGACTGATGGGTCAGTCAAGCCTGTTCTCTGATGGACAGCGCTTCTCAGAGCCCATTCAATCTGCATGCCGGGAGTGGGCTACATGCTTTCCTTGATAGTTTTCACCGTATTTTTTGGCAATCTCTTGGCTTCAGAACTATTCTAGGAAGCTTGGTAGACACCTACCAAGGACAGTTGCTGTGGAAATTATTTTAACATCAGTTGTAGAAACACACAGCACACACACATACACGCAAATGTATCACTGCCAAAAATTAAACTTGTTTTGTGGCTTCAGTCTGTGTCACGACTTTCACAGCATTAGAAATGCAACTCCTGATAGAGGGTGAGTCTTTTAGGTAGACATTCTGGTTTTTTAAAATGAACTCCATGACAACTGTTGTTAAACTGACAGGTAAGAGAATTTGTGTGTGTGCATCCATGCATGTATAGATATGTAGATAAAAAGAGATAAAGAGAGAGAGAGCGAGAGATAAAGTATTTCATAACCCAAGATCACGATCACAGTTATGGTCAAACTTGTTGATTCAGATTCCACAAATTGAGAATTATAGATTATTGTCTTTGATACAGACCTTAAGTTTACCTTGGGAAACATCTTCCTTCTGGATAATGAAAATTAGATTTTTGGAGGAATGTTTAAATCCTAAATGCATTCAATTTTATCTTTGAGCAACAAGTTGAAAGGTATTCGTGATTGACCTGATTTGAAGCATATGCCTTTGTTAACTCTAAGTTCTTAGGTTGTGTGAGGCTGCTGTTACTTAAATGAGTATGGCCCCTTATCTACAGGTATCAGAATATAAGTTAATAGGCTGGGAGGTGACTGCAAAGTCACGATATGCATACTGGCCAAGGTGATCCCTGCACTCTTGCTGCTGAGCTGAAGGGAATAGGAGCATACCCACCAACCTCTGCCTGAAACCAGGCCCTCCTCTGGTCTGACACCACCCCTGCCCCACACCCACGCAGGGGAAATAGGATTCCTGGGACAAGCGGATCACAGTAGTCATTTTCTAGGTGAAGAAATTGTTCTGAGAAGTGAATAATCTATAATGACCCACACAGACCTGCAACCAAGGTCTTCCCTGAACCTGGCACCACGACATCCTCGACATCCTCGGAGGCTCTGCCAGTCTGATTTGAAGCCACTAAACTGAGAGACAGAAGAAAAGCTTTGTCTCTTGTCTCCTCAGGCGGCGTTCTCCCCACCTTCACTTTTTCTTTGTTTTGTTTTGTTTTGCTTTGCTTTGCTTTTTTGTTTATTTTGCCCTCTAGGAAGCATCTTAACCTGCTGCCCCTTCCCCTGCCTCACTGCTTTGAACCTCCAAAGCTCAGGGTGGGTACTTTTCTATAATGGTAGCAAATTTCCTTGGTGGCTGGGAAGTATTCTTGACTCAAGCCTTAGCACCAAATCATCACCTGTAATACCGATTCCAAGGGACATTCTGAATTCTAAAGTTGAATTCACAAAACTTCCAGAAAAAAAGCCCTGCAGCTAAGTTAATGACTATTCTGGTGCAAGTTTTTAGTATTCAAGAGAGACTTCTATTACTAATCTGAAGATTTTGCAATACCTAGAGGAATGTCTAAAGCTTTAAAGGAGCTAATGCTGCCAATGGCAACTAGAGGCTTTCACAAGAGAATTCTACTTTGTTACCTGTTGACATAATTTCACTACTTAGAGTGATACTGACCCTTGTTCTAAATCTTGCCATTGATCTGGTGGTCCTTGTTTGTGAGCTAAGAGGAATCACATGCTGCACCTGGCACATGTACATCCCTGCTGCAGAGCCCAGAAGCTAAATGTCTTTTTACTGAGCAAGAGATACAGTGAAAACATGTGTTGATCATTCTATAGTAGACCAAAATAAAGTCTATACCGCAGAAAGTTTTATGAAAAAAAGAAAAATTCAATATCATTCTTAGTTTGTGAATTTTAGAATAAAGACTGTGCTTACCAATATTCTTTTAGTCTGGCTATTTAGATTAGATTGTTATAAAGACACATTTAAAGCTTCTGTGCATAGATTTAGAAAACTGTGTGAAAGACCCTTCCCTCCCTGTGGCAGTAGTAATTCATCCTGCAAAGGCAGAGGATTATCTCACATGCCCTGGTAATTGGTGGGGAGCACAAAAGCCTCCTTGTAAAAAGACAGTGTGACATAGTGAGTGCTTTAGTGGCAGTGTGGTGCTGGGGACAGAGGTGAGACTGGCGCTGAGCAGGTGATTGAGAAGTAGAGTTGAGCCTAGCTTTGGATGATGGATTGGACTGTGGCAGGATGATGATGAAGGACAGCGTAGTGACTTTTGTCAGTCTACAGAGTGCGTGGATCAAGTTGAAAGGACATTTGACTTGTGATTGTTTTGGTCCTTTAGAAAAATGTTATTGTCACTAGAAGGTCCTTAAATGATTTCATCTTCAGTGATGCCATACAAAAGAAAGAGCTGTTGTAGTCTTGTAATCTTAGACTTTGTTTGACAGAAACTACTTGAGTTGTTACTCCATAATCTTTGATGAGATGTATTCACATCTCCTATTTGCATACATGTAACATGATCAACCAGATCCAGATTTGCCACCCTTTAGCTGCGTGACCTGTGTCCCTGAGCTTCTCTGTCTACATGTATAAAAAAAACCCAATACCTTCTTGGAAAGGTTCTGCCAAGTGAAATAACAGGTATAAAGAACCTAGAACAAGCTGAATGCAGTGGCATTGCCCTATAATCCCAGTTACTCTGGAGGCTGAGACAGGAAGAATGCAAGTTTGGGCAACTTGGTAAGACCTTGTCTCAAAGGAAAAAATAACAGGGCCGGGCTATGTAGCTGTGTAACACACTGCCCTTGAGATCAATCCCCAGTGCTGGGGGGAAAATAGTGAAAATAAAGGTTCTAATGTAATTCCTGGCACTTAAGTTCAAAAAATGACTAATAACCACATTAGTAACACTCTTAAATTATATAAGATGTTCTATCAGGTAGACTTTATTGCTCTCTGGACTATATTCTGCATAGATATTCTACATAGAATATGAACAAACAATATAATATAATACAGGAAGTAGACTACAGTAAACAACAGGGTCTTAGCTGCTGGTTTTCTGCACAAGAAGAGGTACTTACCAAGCCTGCCCTGGGGTTGCCGCCACGTGCGTCGTGAGCACTCAGCTGGGGATCCCGATGGGGCTGGCCGTAGTTGTTCCTCAGCACAGAGCACCACAGCCACAAATGATGTCTTGTTGGTTGCAATCATAACAGGTTTTTTTTCTTTCTTTCTTTCTTTCTTTCTTTCTTTCTTTCTTTCTTTAGCTCTGAATTAGGAGACTGGAAGAAAAAGTGCTTCTTCACAACACACACAGAATGCGACCTCACCGATGAAATTACAGAGGACGTGCATCAGACGTATTCAGCGAGGGTCTTTTCCCAGCTTCCAAAGAACACAAATACCACAGATATTTGGGAGGATTCCCTCTTTAGCAACTCCCCCAAATTTACGCCTTACCTGGAGAGTAAGTATCTCAGTGTATAATGCTTCTGTTGTTCTTGTTCTGAGTTCTGGGTCCCTTGTGACCCTACGGGACATGTATATTTTGTACGTTCCATAAAACTCATTGGTAAGTCGAGCAATCTATTATCTATCTCTCATCTATCTCCATAAACGTACCTTCTGTCTTAGCTACTTATTCACTGCTGGGACAGAATACCTCACACCCCCAATTTGAGGGAGAAAAGCTTTACTTTAGCGCACAGTTTCAGAAGCTCGCAGTCCATACATGGACAGCTGGCAAGAGTAGAAGCACCTGGCAGGAGAAAGAACAGGAGATGGGCTGTTCACCGCAAGGTAGACATGAAGCCAAGAGGGAAGGAAAAGGGGTTGAACCAGCACACGCGCCTCCAGGTGAAGCCCCCAGAATCTGGCCCTTCCAGGCAGGCCCCTCCTCCCAACAGCACACAGTGTCCATGGGTAATCCACAGCATCCAAATAGAGCGGGCTTTTGGGGACACTCTGTAGATCCACACACAAGACCTCCTTTTTTCGAAACTGGTAAGGACCCACAGCCCTACTTATTCCAGTTGTGGCAGGAGGTTCACCGAATGTGAACTTTAGCATTGATCAAGTAGCTTTCTCCATCAACCTGCCCTGGTCCCTTTAAGTAACCAGCAGAACGTGCATGAGGGAGATTGGAAAATCCGGGAGGTTGGGGTTTTAGCTTTGCAAAAATCCTCATGATTTCCTTTTATAGTTCTTAACTTATTTTCAATCCAATGCAAGCTCTTTGCCAGTGCAAGATAGAAGATACTTTACACGTTTACTTTATGCCTATACATACACAATTTGAGACTGCATAAGATGCTGAATGATTGAGATTACTTTTACTGTCATTATCATTTCTTATCATGAGATAATTGAACCCCCACAGAGATGCATAGATAAAACCTGATTACTTGACACACTACGGACATTTCCCCTGCTTCACCACAGCCTCTAAGTTATTGTACCTGAGATACAGACTTCTGCACAGCTGCACTGTTCAGTCTGGTGGCCGTTAATCCCGTGTAGCTACTGACCACTTGAGATATGGCAATGTACACTGGATTTTTAAAAATGTAAAAAAATCTCAAGAAGTTTTTATATTGATTATATGTTAAGATGATAATATCGTGGACATAATCGGGTTCAGGTACACTATGAAAAGTATATTATGAAAATTAACTTCATCTGTTCCTTTTTATTTTTTCTGATGTGATTATAATAAGAAAATTTAACATTTCACCTGAGGTTCCCATTGTATTTCCAGTGGACAGCCCTGTCCTGGGATGGCTTAGGGCTCAGCGCTGGGGCCATCAGGGGCAGGTGGTGTAGGTGCTTTCTATGAAGAGGATGGAGCTGGTAGAGGTGATAATTCATTGGGGCTTGCCCTGGATAGAGTTCTTTGGTTCCAAACAAGCTCATTTTCTACATTTCAGCAAAACTCGGACAGCTAACAATTCAGAGTTTTGAACAAGTTGGGACGAAGCTGAATGTGACAGTAAGAGATGTTCGTACACTGGTCAGAAGGAACGGCACGTTCCTGACCCTCTGGGATGTGTTTGGCAAGGACTTGCAGTACAGGCTTGCTTATTGGAAAGCTTCAAGTTCAGGAAAGGTGAGAATTTTTCATTTATTTTCATACCTGGTAATAAATAGTGGATACTTAATTTTTACAGACTATTTCTTCCCCAGTTCAAACACCGCAGCACTGGGGTATTTGAGAAGGTGGTGTGGTAAAGTGGGAGGGGACAGGACAAGAGGTCCTAGAGACCTTGGGCAGGGCACCCAGGCTCCTCAGCCAAGGGATGGGACTGGCTAATCACTAATGATCTCTCCCATTATCATCGCATTGCTTCCCTCTCAGTAACAAAACTTGGTTCTTCTCCTTTATCCCCTCCTCACCCCTCTTACTATTCCTTTTTGTGTGTGGGCGTGTGGGTCATTACCTGAGTGGTGCCCATGCTATCCAAATGCTTTATCACTGAGCTATAACCCAAGCTCTTGAATTTATTTTCTATTTAATAATAACTGTTTTTCCTTTATTTCCTGTAGATATTCTTTAAAAAGGATTAGATTGGGTTGGCTGTGCCTACATTGGTTGCTTCCACTTTTGGAAAAGGCAGTCTTAGCAGATATCCTGCTAAGTCTTTGATACAGACCTTAAGTTTACCTTAGGAAACATTGTCCTTCTGGGCAATGAAAATTAACTTTTAGGAGAAATGTTTACACCTTAGCACAGGTGTAAATGATTAGCCAAATCACTTCTAATCTTCTATATATCAGCTGTGGCCACGGGGGCTTTGCATGAAACCCAGGTTTTTCACTGTGATTTACTGAAAAGGGAAAGAATTCATTTTGAGCCTGGATGAATGGAGACCTCTATTTTTTCACAGAAAATAGCCAAGACGGACACTAATGAATTTATGGTTGATGTGGATGAAGGAAAAGACTACTGTTTTAGTGTTCAAGCTGTGATTCCAACCCGACAAGTTAATCAGAAGAGTCCAGAAAGCCTCCCTGAGTGCACAAGAGTAGAGAAAGGTGTATTAAAAGGTGAGTGGTTCCGGAGGATCGAGTGCTCCTACCAAGGAGCCAGGATGTATCCCTTTTGTTAAATATGCACAGGAAAATCACCTTGAGTGTTGTAGGGTTAGTTTTGTGTTCTTTTAGGATTTGGGGCATTTAGGAATGATTCTAATGTCTCCCTAAGCACCTACAGTATGATAAACTCTACGCAAAACACTGTGTAGCCTGAGTTACGTTTACAAGCTCATATGAAGTCACAAGCTTCTCAGGGCTTTTTTGTGACTGATGGTCTGATCCTGAAGGAAGGGTTTCTGGACCAGCTGCAGCAGCACAAGTAGACATTCCCAGGAACCCATCATGGGTTGTTGCCACGGGCCACATGTGTTTGTACGTGGACACACATGGCTCAAGCACTGTCTCTGAGTGTTTAGACATTGCCTGGAGCTGAAAGCCTGTGAGTCTCCTTGCAGGACTCATAGGGAAAGTGACCTGAATCCCTTCAGGGAACAAGAGAGGGCAGTGAATGTTACCTAGCTCTATGCTGACACTGGGTTTTAAAATATAAAAATGCTTTTGAATAAAGTATTCCCAAAATAAAAAAGAAAAGCTTACTGAGCCCGCACCTAGTTCTAACTATGACTTTTTTGTTAATGAACAAATCTGAAACTTTTCAAATATGTGCTGAACTTTTATTCTTGTGTGAGAAAAGCAAATGTTAAAAAGTTGACATGCACAGAAGTAAACAATTTCATTTGATCAACATTATAAAAGGACAAATGGCAGAAGGAGGTGAGGCTACGGGACCACAGGCAAGGGCAGGGAGGGTAAACGATTAAGGAGTGATGTATATGTGCCCTGAATCCCCAAGTTGGATGTGGTTATGAAGTATTACAGAGATAATCCTTGAAAAAATTTAAAATATAGGGGAAAAACAAGAAGATTCTAAGATATCATCAGCCCCCTAAAAAGTAGAAATAAAGAGTGTGTAGGCCCCTGACGTACATATGCACATCACATGACCTCTCCGGTTGCTACTGTTGACATTTTTCTTTGTTCCTACACACCCCTGGGCCAGCCCACTTAGAGAATTCAGGTTTGGCATCTTAAAATCCTGCTGTTATTCCTCCAGCCCTGCCTTTGTGCTCGGCCAGATGCTCTCTTCCTGTGCCTCTTCTCTGCCAGATTATGTTCTCTGAGAGGTATTTCAAAGGCCACCACTGCTGGGAAGCCTTCTTCCTACACCAGCCAGTTGCCTGCTCGTCTTCACCCCATCCCAGTGGCATGTCCTCTCTCTCTTTGCCCTCCTCATTCATGGGCTACTCTAAGCACTGCCAGTTGTCTTCAGCCGGTTTCTGACAACAGCTCTCTCACTTCCAGCCCAGGCATCTTTTATAGAGGGCGAACATGAGACACATTTAATGCACTTAGCCTCTGTTGATTCCTCTAAAACATGGAAGGTTGGACACATTATTTCCTAATCTAAGTGTGGTGGGAGGAGCCAATGAAATTTCAAATTGCACAAAGTTGGCCGGATGGAATTTGGAGTTGTGCCGTCATTGTACTCTCCGATACACGGGCCTGGAACTCTCCACGTTGACTCGGCGCTTGTTGTTTTTCAGAAACGATCATCGTGGGAGCAGCGGTGCTTGTGATCATCATCTTTGTCATCGTCTTGTCCGTATCCCTGCACAAGTGCCGAAAGGCCAGAATGAGGCAGGGTGGGAAGGAAAGCTCCCCGCTGGGCATTGTGTAGAGGGCACGCGACTGCAGCAGCCGCCCCCTGCTCACGCGGCATTGCGTTATGACCAGGAATGTCTGAGAGAATATGTGAAAGTCCAGTGGAGCGTCTGGGACCCTGAAGGCCAGTGGGCTCCACAACCTTACGTGACCTGCTAGCAGAGTTAGCCTTGCTTTCCACCTCAGCATTCGTCACTTTGGAGTGTCATGACGGTACATTCAATTTCAAATTGTTGTTAACACTATGGCACCTTTTGCACATAATATATTGTAGATTGTGTATTCTGCACTAAGATGACTCAAGGTCATCAAGACAAAAACAAATGGACAGATCCCTTGAGACTGTTTGGGTGGGTTTTGGAGAGCTTTCAAGAGCTGACCTCAAGTGCTATCAGCAAAAAGCAAAATGGAAATTGGGTGAACTTTTCCAGCATGCATCTGTTTGCTCATAATATGGTGTTTAGGTTCTTTTTTATTGTTTTCTAGGAAACCTTTTGGAAGCTGAAAGCAGTTGGCAGACTTTTATATTAACGTGTTAAATGCAGGAGACTTCAATCTTGGGTACCTTCCTTATATGCATTAGTTTAGCACTTTAACTGACATAAGGGGTGTTGATTAAACATACGACTGCTAACTCTATGAGGCAACTTTGTAAGACTACTGGTGAAAGAAACTACATAATGTGTACGATTTAAGGTACTTAAAGTTTCCATGGTTAATATTGTATATACTTACATAATTTTTGGAAAGGTTTTGTATATGAGGATTTTCTATTTATATAGTTTCTATTTGAATATGTTGAGACTATTTATTTAATATACTTTTGTATAAATAAAGGTGATTTGGGAATTGAGACTATGGTATTTATTATGCCTTCATTTATTATTTATGGTTTGGTGTTTGCTTTACTCGGGTCTGCTATAATAACAAATGGCCCTAACATTCCCTGTGGCTTATAACAACACTTTTACTTTCCATTTATACTACATTTTGACAACTGTAGGCTGTAACTCTTCACAAGGCCTCCTTATTGCAAGACCCCAGACAAAGGAGAAGTCTTCATCTGGACGGGAGAAGTTAGTAGAAACAACGCGGCCCCAGCTTTAAGCTTTAAGTCACTTTTAAAGCATGTGTTCCACGCTGGCCCTTTGTTTTTTCTGTTCACATGCCACTAGTTCCAGAAGCCTGTCTGCCTACAAGTCCTGAGGCAAGGGGCAGGGATGCAGCCACAAGGGGCAGGGGGAAATAAAATCTAGCGTGGACTTGTTGATATTTCTTCCAGCTGGTTTAAGTTTGAATTGTAGACAAAGGTTAAAGAGGAGGAAAAAAAAGAGTCTTTGAATTATTGAGAGAGAATTAGATCAAAAGATAATAAAAGGTAGAAAGAGAGAAGTAGAATGAAGCCCCCCGATGGACAGGTCTTTGTGGGCAAGGACTGTCTAGCTCCTGTAGGGACACTGTGTGTGGACTCCATCCCAGCTGAGCAGAGTTGACTTTCTTATCTCTAGGATTAGGACAAGTGAGCCTTCCATTCAGATACAGCCCAGCAGCCCTGTGTCACGCTGTAGAAAGACAATTCCAGTGAGGTAAAAGATTATCTGGCACTTAGCTAGGCCACAAAACCACTTTCACTTCCTGCTATGGAAGGCAGAGTACATGTTGCCACTGAAGAAATGTCCACATGGCACGCTCACCTGAAAGTGCTCCCACTACAGCCTTCAGCGAGCAATAAGTAAAAAAAGTGCGCCATTCGGTTAATAAATTTTAAATCCATTGCCAATAAAACTATAAACAAATTTTTTTGTAATGTCATATTCTAAAAAAGAATGAGCAAAACAAATCTTTGCTGTCCTAAGAACAGGAATCTGAAAGAAAGTGACAGCTGCTTGAGAGACACTAAGGGGCAGCAAACCAGCAATTGGTTTATTTGGCTAGTTGTGTTTGCCCGGATCGATTCATGCGGATATCAGAGAGACTGAACCTAGCTAGCAGCGTTTCACACAAACACTGTCAACAGCAGAACAGAGGCCGGCATGCGTTGCTGCTCGGGTCTGTCCTCAAAGACAGCAATAGCCAAAACCTTAAGTTCTTGCTCGCGTGGCGCTTCCCAGAACAAAGGGCGCAGTGCAGCACCTGACAAGCTCCGGAGTGGGTGTCAGGCCAGGCAATGCTCTGCCAGGAATAATTATAGCATTATGTAATTCCGTGGCTTCCTAATCTAAGGAATCTGAAATATTCCACTAAAGAATCTGGCAGACTAACACAGGTCTGGAACTAATGAGGTACCTGGTTGCTCACAAAGACCTGAGTGAGGCTGAACTCAAGGGTCAGAAAGCTTTCAGATGGGGACACTGCTTCTCACTGACACTAAACAGCTGCTGCTAAAGTCAACACTTGTTAAATGGGGCTGAAGTGGAAACCCACAATGGTATCCAGAACCTACTGCCCTCTAGTGGACCAAACTGTTCATTACTGTCAGGTACCTCATAAGGCCAAGGTTAGTAAACTAATTTTTATGCTATGAAAAGGCATTTCTCAGCTTACATTATTTGTCTAACTTCAGATTACATATAGGAAACTAATATTCATGAAGTCTACACATTTTAGCTTAGTTACAACTGATAGCATATAATCTAAGTACTTATTTCTCAATTATCACTGTCCATCATATATAAACTCACTCCTAAGTCCTTTTTACCTATTCTAAAACATGCCAAGTCTGCTTAATGTGTTACCTTCCACCAATAAGTTGAAAGGGTTTACTGCTGTTGTAACTCATGCAGTTGTCATTCAGCCAGATGCTTGTGAAGTACCTTGTCACTAAATGCAGCCTGAGAAGATTCTTCCCCAAAGGAAAGGGCAACCCTGACTCACCCCACCCATGGGGTAGGTGGTAGTTCACTGACTCTGTAACCAAACATGATGGGTTCAACTCTAGTAAGTGCAACTGCAAGAACAAACACAGGCAACATGCCCAGAGTGGAGGAAGAGAATGTATTACCTGCAGTAAGGAGGTAATTTTTTTTTTAATTTTATTTCACATCTCCTGGAACAAACGCGGGATAGGCTCTTTGTGAGGCTTACACATATTTGTACGGGGCTGGTACTTTGGGGATGGCACATTCTTGAACATGCCAGTAGGATTCATATTTCAAGACGCAAAGATGGTTTTTCCTTTGTAGGGCAAGCTGATTTCCAATGTTTATGTCTGTAAATTGGGAAAGACTCACCTTTTCTTAAGTAAAGGGTGGAGAGGCGAAAGACCTGGCTCTAAGAAGAGTATCCTGGTCAGAAGAGACAAAGAAGGCTGTTACCTATTTGTAAAGGGACCATCTATCAAGAAGATATAACAATTATAAATGTAGCCAACACTGATGAGCCCGATTTCATAAAACAAGTATTATTCAGCATAAAGGGACAAATAAATCCAAATACAGTAATAGTGACTGACTTCAATACTCCACTCTCAGCAATAGATAGGTGATCCAGACAAAAGTCAACAAGGGAACATTAAACTATACCAAAGACCAAATGGACCAACAGATGTCTATGGAATCTTCCATCTAACAACTACAAAACACACTTCTAAGCAGCCATACAATGTACTTAAAATGTGTTATTTAACAAGAAGCCTTTCAAGTGACTCTTACACCTGCACAAGTCTGAGGACCACTGGCTTAATTTCTTAATGACTGGTTGGCAATATGTGTTCACTATTTACTGCAAAGTTACGCTGGGCCTAAGTACAGACAGATGTGCATTCTGGGCTCTGGAGTGGTTATAATGCAAACAGTTCTGAAACAAAAATAAACAACAACAACAACAACAACAACAAAGGTAAGAGTCTCCATTTGTAGTCTGCATGCTCCCTGTGGTTTACCACACATAAATGTTACGTTTCCCGTGAATCTCAGAAAAGCTTATGCAAAAACAAGAGTTGGGTTTTTGGGGGGTTTTTTGTGTGTTTGGTTAGTTGGTTGATGAGGTTTGGTCTGGTGAAGTGAGCTAAATGATCAAAAGATTTTTAGCCCCATTTAGCCCATATTTATGATTGTCATTATATTGTGTCAACTACTATTTTTTAAAAATCAACCTTTTTCTGGGGGGGTGTGAAAATACTAAAAAAAAGTTAAGCTCAAGAATTATGAAGCTGAGAAGTAGCAATTCATCTTGAATATACAAAATTTAATAAACCTTCAAAGTAATATCTAAAAGAACTTTTTATCTGACAATTTTTATCTAGCTTGATTTCCAAAATAAAAAAACAAAAACAAAAACAGAAACCACCACCACAACAACAAAATCTACGCTCATCTGCTCAGCTTCTCTGAGTACACTATCAATCAGAGAAAAGAAATATAATCTACAAAACAGCAGGAAATGTCTTTTCCTGGCATGGGTAATAGTGTCCTTTCTCACTAGGTTTTGGCGCCATCTTCTGTTCCTGAGAAGGGGAGACAGCTTACCCAGAATGTCCATAGAAATATTACAGAAGGACTAAAGGAATCATAAACAAAACCCCAAATACCATACTTATAAACCAGGGTGAATGAAGAAACATTAAAATAAATGTTATCTGGTATAACTGAACCAGAAAATCTCCAGGTGGGGCAATCCACATTTCCGGGTCCCCTTCTGACTAGCAGAAGCTTTATCCTCTTTTTGCCTTATTTTTCCCAATTCGGTGTTCTCTTCACAACCTGCCTCCTGATTTCCACGACTCACAAAGAAAAAAGTCTCCTTCAGGTTTCTACACTTCTACCTGTAATGGTCTTTTTAACCCATAACTAGAGGTCTCACTCCGGATCTTGCTATTTAAAGTGTGGTACCTTTCATGGGCCCCACTCAGACTACCAAATCAGAAGTTGCACTTTTCAGGCTCTAAGTATGTACACAAATGTCTGAGAAATATTTCTATGCTTTCCTCAACCATGTAATTCCTGTTCCCAATTCACTGCACAAAGATGGGCTTGAGAAATAGGTTGGAAAAGGGGGACAGACACCTCACCAAAGGACAGAACTGCAGACATGATGAAAGAATGCCATCTCTTAGACTAAAAGCAAATCAGCAAGCGGTCAGTCCATGCAGGCAAAAGCAGAGCCATGGTCACACTGCAAATACTGCACATTTCCCAGTGACACCACCTTGAGCACGTCTGCCTTGAGCTGTGGCTTTCTACAGGCCCCAAGCCTTGCTACCTCAATTCCGCTCATTCATGTGCCCTGTTCCTATCTACTCATCATTTAAAAGCATGTTTCCTCACACAAGAGCTTTCCTCTGCTGCATTCCGACTGCATTCTACTTACTTTCTACACTCTCGCTCAGTTGCTTATCTGTTTGTAGCCTCTTTTCTAAAGAGTAGGTACAGGCATGGTCAGAGCCATACCTAGGTTTTTTAATTTGCTCATTTATTCTAACATCTATGTCCCAGACAATATGAATTTTACTAAAATATGACAAGTACAATCAGTTCTAACAGATTACTTATTTGGAGGGTGAATCGCCAAACAATTGGCATCAGTCAGCTTTTCTGTTGCTGATCCTCTCACACCCCCAACTCAAAGGTTTAATCTGTTTTCTAAAATTCAATCCACAGTCGCCTAGCTCCATGTAAACATCTCAGTGTAAGGGAGCAAAGGAAGAAAGGCTGCTGGAAAGCAGAGAAGAGAAATACCAGGGAGGAAAATGCCAAGGACCAAACATGGTACCTAAGGTTACACCTCCACAACCCACCTGCAACACTCTGAATGTGCTTTGCCTAGGAGCTCCCAAGCTGATCAAGTTGACATAATTAAGCTTAAACAGTAGTGTGTAAGCACTGTGACAGGGAAAGCTGAATGTTTGTGGAGAGGTGCTCACATGGACTTGGAAGTGTTCTCTAACATCTCAGCTCAAGGGCACAGTTCACTTGGCAAATGGTCTCAGGAACAGGAAATGTCTGTTCCATCAATAAAGCAGTTTGGGCATAAATAATGCTAACAGTAATGTGTTTGACAAAATTTGAATATTTATGTTTCTATATAATCACTGTGAAATATGATGCCCTGAAGACCAAACCAGAATCACAGTCCAGTATTCATTTTGAGTTTATATTAAACTCTTTTAATGCTAAAATAAGCAGTCTCCTGGGAGCTTCAAGGTTTTTATGTACCTCCAGTTAAAAATGAAATATATTTCTCCTCTCCTTCCTAAGACCCTATGGAAACTGAAAAGCTTTAAACTGCTGGGACAAAAAAAAAGAGAGAGGTATTATCCATACCTTATGTGCATAGAGGAAGAAATGGTGAGTAGAAAATTGATTTCCAGTCACAGAGCTCTCAACCAGTAGAACTTGGGGCAGAGGACAGGGGAGCAGAAGAGGCACAAGGAGAAAGGGAAGTACTGAAACCTCTCAATGGAAAACTGGGTGTGAAAAAAACAAACACAAGGGGACAATGACTGTTAAAAAGTTTTAAGGGAAAATGACCTTCAGTTTAAACTCATTCCTGCTGAACTTTGCCCGGGTGTAACAGAATTATATATATTCAGACATAACAAAACTTTTTGCCCTCCCTGCACCCTTTCCAAGAAGCTAATGTAGGACATGATCCACTAGAGGGAGTAAACCAGAAGAAACAGAGGACCCGGGACTCAGCAAGAGTGCCACATCAGGCTGACAACTCTGCCAGTCAAAAGCACCAACCCCTTGTATAGGAGTGCAGAGCCCAGAGAATCATCTCTAGAAGGTTACAAATTCTTAGGGAAGGATTACAGTCATGATACTTACATCAGATAAGATTAAAAAATCAGACTCCAAGGGGAAATATTGATCATATTATTCTCTACTTGGGTCTACAGCAAACAACATTACATATTCCTCACAAAGTAAAATGATAAAGAATTTTAACCAACCAGAATTTCCGCATTGAACTGGTTGAGTAAGTATTCTATACACAAGCCAGAGATAGCCCCATGTTCTTTACTTCTTCACAGAGGGCTGGGACCCCTTAGTCCAAAGTCTTGTCAGTACTGCAATAGACCAGACAGTGCCACCTCTAGGCCTCTCCCCTCAGCATTCAACTCTGTCCAACAATCGTCCAAATAAGGCCTGTGCATCAAGCCTCTCGTGACTTCATCACTTCCTGTAACATCTCTCAAACTCCTGAACTTACTAGTAATTATAAAGGCTGGACGTTCAAGAGGGTAACACAGACCTCACCTTTCTGCAAAACATGGACACCACAGTGTAAAAAACTATTTGGAAAACAAACTCTACCACAAAACTCAATATACAAAAATCTATTGCATTTTCATACAGTAGTAACAATTAGAAAGTAAAAAGTTAAACATATACCACTGATACTAGACTCAATAAGCACTAAATACCTAGAAATAAAGCTAAAGATGTGCCTTAGTTACCTCTTCATTGCTGTGACAAAATACCTCATATCCACAACTTAAGGGAGGAAAGATCGATTTAGCTCAAGGGGTTCAGGTCTCACACAGTCTGTTTGTGGGCAGCCCATATCGGCAGAAGTACCTAGAAGAGGCTGGAGAGCTGCTCACTCCATCCCAGACAGAAAGCAAGTCCAGCAGGAGCCAAGCCAACGTCTGGAAACTCACAGGCTAAAGCTTTCCCAGGAAGAAACTGTATTTTTCATCTTTCTTCCTTCACTTCAAGCTGCCATCCGGGCCTCCCTCACATGAAGGGATGCCATTTCCTGGCCGACAAGTCAACAACACACATGTGAAAGTCCTTCCCTGGGCAACCCTCAGTCTCAACAAGTTCACAGTCTTTCCAGGTCCAACCCAAAGCATGTGCCCCTCCCAGGCAAGCCCTTACTCCTAGTAACACACATTTCCAATTACACTGTTACATCCAAACATAGAAGGCTTTCTGGACACTCCAAATCCAAACCATATTAACATGTAAGACCTTTACACAGAAAACTGTATTACCAGCAGAAATTTTAAAAGTCTTGAATTCAAAGACCTACCATGTTGGAAGAATTCTGTATTTGCCAGATGCACAAACTTAATTATATCAAGCTCATCATGTTCAAAAATGTCTATGTGGGTTTTTGTGGTCTGTTCTGTCAGCAATCATGAGTTATGTTAGTCTTCACTAATAACAGTGAATTTGTCCATTTTTTCCCCTAAGTTCTCCGTTGTTGTTTTGAGCTTACTTAGGTATACACAAATTGAGAACTGTTACATATTACTATTTATTAAATGTCTCTATTTCTAAAAATATTCACTTACAATCTTCGATATTAGAACATTTAACTAATAAAGGACTCTTACACAGTATAAAGAGCAATAGGGTGACAACAGGATATTCTGAAAGAGGGGTCCAAAGTTCAAATGGGCACTCGGAAAGAAGAAATAAAGTTCCACTTCTTTAACCATTGGGGAAATGCTAAATGAAACCAGTGACTTACCACTGACAGCAAAATAAGTAAAAATACTAAGCATTGGCAAGGGCTGGGAGCTCTATACTTAGTGAGTGTGAATGTATGACTTGAGTAGAAAACTGATCACGTTATGTTCCAAAACCACATATATGTGTCCACCCCAAAAACATAAGAATGTATATAAGGACTCTTCATCTTAGTTACAAACAGAAAACCAGCCAAGACACACTAGTGACTAAGGGAAAAGGTCTTTTCATATATTCAAACACGATACAGCAATAAGTGAGCAAACTACTGTCACATTTACAATGGGTTAATCAGTATCACAACACGGAGAAGGAAGTCAGCCAGACCCCGTGATTGGGAGAGTGAGACAGGATCATCACAAGTTCTAGTGCAGCCTAGGCAACTTAGTGAGAACGTGTCTGAAATAAACAATAAAAGCTCAGAATTGGCCTTGTGTTCAAACCCCAGTACAAGAAAAAGAGAGACAGAGAATTAAGTCATACTCAAAGCATGGTTGTTTTCTTATCTATTTTCTCACATAAAAAGAGACTAAGGGTACAGAGTGACATATGTGGTTTGTAGAATGCTACACATGGTTTAAATTTTAGTTTACTCTCAAACTACCATCTCCTAGTATAGTCTGTGAAAAACATCAATTACGTTAAAAAAAAAAGGCACGTACAGTAAATTATGTTCCGGAAACAAAGAGTTTCTTCACTGTAGGCCTCCATGAAACTTCACTGTCAACACACACTGTGGTTCTTCAGGAAGATCTTCCTCTGTTCCTCAAATGGTGAGAATGTCAACGGACGTTTGAAGAAGAGGATGACATCCCCACCACCACCACCGAAGGGAGGGATCCACTACAGAACTCTGGAGGCAGCTAGAAAAATGCTTCCATTAGCTGGTGTAGACTAACCTGAAAATCTGAAAATGCGCAACTTGTCCATGCCTAAAATCTCTCTCATGACTAATAATTTTTTTAAGGTCACCTGGCTATTTGGTAGTATTTGTGAGACACACTGAAGATTTTACTGGGCCTTTCTAAAAGAAAATGAATGCATTTGCTTAAAAACCACATTGAGCAAAGGAAAATTTCTTTATAGACATTGGGTGCTAAACACGTTTTTGAATATAAGTTTATTGGTTTTCAAGTCTGGACTGTATGAAATATGTAAAAACTAAGGATTTAGATTAAATAAAGAACACACAAAAGTTGAACAGATATCTGATTTTTTTAATCTGAACAGAAAATAAGTATACAAGTTTCTAAAGAGAAGTAGTAAAAAATTGAATGTACGTATTAAGGAATCAGTACCGCAAGTTTACTTCTGTTACCAGTGATTCTTAGTTAGTTCTGCACAAAACAAAACCATTTATGCAGAAACAATATAAAATGCCCCTTTCTGAACCCTACTTTAATAAAGCTGATTTAATATCTAGTTTATGAATTATATTCAGATTCAGATCTTCTTGTGCAAATAAATATGTAGTCATTAATGGTGATTTGGTGAGATGAAATTGATTTCCCTCAGGACAATTCAATATAATAACCCAAATATAAAAAGTTATCCAAGATTAACAGAGATAAGCCAATGCCTAGGAAACATAATTTACCTCTGTGCATAATAAAACTTAACATTTTAAAAAACAAAATCACAGTCTAAGACAGTGACGACATTGCATACTCAGTGCATTGATTCATGTAGTGCACTCTTACGGCTCATCTGGAGGTTAAAACCATACAACCACCACACTTTCAATGATTGGGTTTCTAAGACACACAACAATCTGTTCAATTCTTTTAAAGACCTAAAACTCTCATTAGACCTTGAGTTTGACTTCTGTATTTTAGTATACCCCCAAAATGGGATGATTAGGTGTGACATATAGCAACCACCCTTTCTAAGCAAGATTGCACAAACACTTTTGTTACAATCACCACAAAGAACCTTCAAAACAACTCAATCTTGTAGACTGAGAAGGGCACATTTATTATTTAGGTAAAGAAAATTCAAATGGCTTTCTTGGAGTCAAATGCTCCCCAAGGCATATACATGGAATGAGTATAACTATGGCAGCTAAAGAAACCTGCCACTGTGTAAAGTTATTAGGCAAAAATGTTATATATTTTAATAACACATTATGATCTGTTTGGTTCCCACTACCATAGGGCACAAGAAAATGAAACTCAAGACTGTGAGTAATGACCCAGTTTTTAAGTAGGGTTCTTCACTGAAGGAAAAGATAGAGCCATGAAAGTCAAATAGCTGACTTCATATGGTTTACATCCCAGGATGAATCAGGTTACACTGATTTAAGCCCAATTTAATTTAGGCAGGTTTTTAACCACAAGAATAAGGACATTCTTAGTACATATTAATAATTAAACCAACATATACACAATTAGCAATATTCTATACAATATTAAATGGTTTGACAATGTGCTATCAATTACTCTATAGTTAACTTGTTCTGTTGTTTTTTAAAAACAAGTTCAACTTTATTTTACAATGTAGTTTGCAATTACTTCTAAGTATATTCTGCAATCATTTTATTTCACTGAAGCCAACTACAGTTCTCTGGATTTCTCTAAGAGCCACTGAAGCCAACTACAGTTCTCTGGATTTCTCTAAGAGCCAAATTCAACCGTATCTTCTGTGATCTGTTTGAATTCGTAATTGCCTCTGCCATCCATATGGAGGTAGTACTACAGAAAAGAAAGGAAAAAAAAAAAAACAGTAAGAGTTATCTTAGTACTTTCCTTCTAAGAATAAAGTATAGGCTTCGTATTATTTTTAGGGAACCAAATCGATACACATTCCAAACATATGAATGTGTCATATGGCTGTAATGTTTAGAGCTTATAAGAAAACACAAGGTTTGGATATATTTTAAACTTCTTTGATTCCTAGCTATTCAATTTCTCAATAATTCATGAAAAATGAATAAATTATAATATGCCAGATAATAAAAGCTATCTTTAAAAAACCACACGACTGTACAAAATTTCATTTCATGAATGCTTTCAGGTAAGCTTCCATTTTGATGGGTAGGAGATGATTAAGCAAGGATCAGTAAGTTCAGTGTTAACGGGAGTCTGTCTCATCTAAGCCATGTGATGTTTGAGAATAAAGACAGTAATCTGATCTGCATCCCTCATAAAACACAACCCCATAACATGACCCCCCAAAAAAGCCTAATTAGACATATTTTGTAGGACAAAATAAATTTACTATTGTTCCAATTTTAACATGTAACATAAAATTATGTTAACATAAAATTTCTATATTATTTTTAAAGATAATCAAGGAACTATGAAAAGAAGGAAATATCAGAAGGGGAAAGAAAATAGAAGTTAAGCAGACCAGCTGGTTAAGCTTTCAGTTTTCAGTATTCTACATTAAGAGTAGAAAAGAACTGCCATAGTGAGAACAGCACTGCTAGAGCCACAGAACAAATAAACTTTTGTACCAACGAAAACTCATATAACATCTTTGTACTTACAGTGACTACCTAATGAATTCAATCTTACTATCTTACTAGTTAAATATAGCTGTTGTTCAACTTCCCCTTGTAATCCTGAGCGCCACTAAAAACACGCCTAAATTATTTATTTATTTATTGCCAGATAATTCTTCCCAGGACTCCCTTCTGTCAATACTGGACAATAAGAAAGTTTATTTAGCCATACTTGTGATAACATCAGGCAAATTTTACCAGCTGTACAAAAGTCATTTATAAAACTAAGGAACCACTAACGAATTCTTCAATACCTCCATATTTAACTACAAATTCTTTCTATATGCTGCAACTTTCAGAACTGTCAACTACAATAATGTTTAAGAAAGTTTTGCTGTATTTTATATGATTAAATTTATCTTTTTTCCTTAAGGTGTATGTATATAAGAAAATATTATCATGAAATCTAAAAACACATCCCCTTTAAATCACGTTTAAAATAAATTTTCACTGAAACATAAAATGAAAAAAAAAAAAAAAATACAAACCTCATGGTGTTTCCAAAGAGATTTTCTGTGTGACACAGTGAAGAGGGTAATGCCAACCTAATGCAAACCAAATGATTTAGGGTTATATTAATGAGTCACAAAATAAAAATATATATTACACTGTTAAGGCAACTGACTTTGGTGGCTATATTTACAAATCAATGCCAAAGAGGAAAAAATTACAAATCATGCCAAAAGTTTGTAGTAATGGACAGCACAGGCCATCAACCACACAATAAAAACTAATAGGTATAAGGCATTAAACGTATTAATTTATCCTGGGCAGAAAATGTAACTTTTAGCACATTCTTACTTATTGTGAAAAATATGTGAAAAGATAATCTGAGGGCAATAAAATGACAAAAAAAATCAAAATCAAGAAAAATTCCATACAGCACTGGCTATATTCAACTTGCTTCTCAAGTGTGAGCTCATAATTTTCTATTGGAAGGTCTCATTTTATGAGGCAAAATTGTTATTAAACACATGACTATTTCTGTAGTAACATGTAGACAGTGACATTGAGATAAAAATGTTTAATATTTTTTATTAAGTCAACTTTGTTACCCAATGATCTTGTTACAAAATTATGAAAAATATTCTGATATTAAGAACCTTCTAGATATCACACTGCAAATAATGATATGCACATGTTCTGCACTTCAGGTTTTTAGGAAGCAGATCCAGGTGTTCTGGATCAGGGGTTCTCCACTGAGGGTGATTTTGTGTCTTGGGCTATTTGGTAATGTCTGGAGCCACTGTCACAATTAGTAGCACTATTGCCATCAAATACAGAGTCCTGAAATGCTCCTAAATATATTGCAGTGTGTGGGACAGTCCTTGCCACTGCTTAACTAAGAATCATCTAACCAGAAGGTCACTAGTGTCAAAGGTGGTAAATCTTTCTCCAGATCATTGTTTCTCAAAATGCATCTCTCCAGGCTATCAAATACATGCTTACGGTACCCAGCATATTCTTACTATGATTTCTAAATTTTATTTTCATTTTGATAATTTTAAAAATTAGTCTAAGTATAGTATGAAACATTTCTACATTGTGATTTCAACGTGATACTTTTTCTGACACAAAGCAGTATCACTCAAAAGTTGTAATGTGTCCTAAGTTTGGCTGCCTTGTAAAAAGTGGTTAAGAATTACACAATAAGAGAAGCGTATCATTAGCATTAATAAAGTACATTTCAACTGTGCAATAGTTATTTGACTTTTGGAAACTCACTTAAGATATTTCTTTCAGTTTATCTTCTATAATAATTGCAATCGATCACTAGTTGCTATAGGCATTCATATTATAATCACTTAAATGGAAATATAAAAGTAAAGTTCAAAGTATAAGAGCTAAACTTCAGATTCTGTTTCCAAGGTTAAAGTCCGTACTAGTGGCTTACTTCAAACTATAAGACATCCTTAGGTCTCTTTGTGTGCATGGTGCTGGGCAATGAACTCAGGGACTTCATAATGAACCACATACCATCCCTTTCAATTAACTAATTTTTTTTATGAAACATGGTCTCACTAAGTCACTACGTTGCCCAGGGTGCCCCGGCTGGATTCAAAGTTGAGATCCTCCTGCCTCAGCCTCCCACCTACAAAGCTTAATGGGGATCTAACTAAGGGCCTTATACTTGCTAAGCAAGAGCTCTACCATTGTGCTACATTTGTAAAACCTAAATTGTGTTTTAATTTTTGTCTGTATCTAAGTTGTACATTTATACCTACAGAGGAGTTCTAAACTTAAAGAACTCATACTTCATTTTCTGTTAATTTGTGTTTAAATGCTGTTACAGTAGTACCATTTAAATTACCACTGGGGACTCATGTACAAAATGTAATAAAATTTGCTGTATATGGTGAATATTTTCGCTTTAGAATACATTGCTATTAATGTCTCTCAAACTACTCCTTTCTTAGAATTCACGTATCTCTTCATTTTTTCCTCTCTGAAGCAGTTCTAGAAGTCTTCTTTTGCAAATGTCTTCAAGAGTTGTGATCAAAAATGTGGTGAATACTAGCTGAGTACCATCCAACAGAAAGGTAGGCTTCAAAAAACAATAGTGCACTCACATCCACCTTATTCACTGACTCTCATACTGGAACTCCTGCCTCTTCCCCAAAGCTAAACGAGCTCGCCCAGAGCTGCACGAAAGGTAAATGTTTTGGATCACCTCAGGATACCGAGACAGCCATGACAGTGCAACTGAACACATTCACGAAAGAGGACTTCCAGGTCTGCTTCAAAGAGTTACAAGAATAATGGGTAAATGTGTTCAAAGCAAGAGAGAGTATTTTGAGGGGGATTAATGGCAATATGTCTTTTTAATGCAATTCTTTTTAAAAAAAATTTAATCATTCACCATATTTTGGGGGCACAACTCTTTTTTGACCTTTAAATAGAATCCATGTTTTATAGAATTTATAAAATTTCACGTGGAGAATAAATGTCTGTATCTAGAACATAACAAGAAATCACACTGTCAAAGTTACCAGAGAAAGTGTCTAAACTGATTAAATACAGAAAATATGGTTTTAGACATAAAATAACTCCACAAACTTCTTTACTATCTCACAAATTGAAGCCTATATGAACAAATGCACAAAAATTTTAATTACCAAAACTGATTCAAGAGTAGTAAATAAACCATTAGTTATAATTTTCCTATGAAACCAAACATTCCAGCTGGACCTGGGAGCATAGGCCTTTAATCCCAGCCAAGCCAAGAAGAGCAAGCTCAGTGCAGCAATTTAGCAACTTAGTGAGACTATCCCTAAAGAAAAACATTTACTTGTAGTTCAGTGTGAATGCCCTGGATTTAATCCCCAATAAGGCAAAAAAAATAAACTAAAACAAAACAAAAAAGTACCAAATCTATAAAATAATCTTTCATCATTATACCAGTGCTTCTCAGCTGTTCATGTGCAGCAGAATCACCTGGGAATTTGTTTGTACGTACATCCTAATTTAGCAGGGCCCATCTCCCACAAGCTCCAGGGCCAAGCTGGTAATGCTGGTCTATGACCACACTCTTCCATAGCAGTAAACAGTTCATATGTATTTGTGTGTATATATGTGTGTATGCATGTAAAATGCAACGTATGTGAATATTACCTGTGATAATTTCCTGCAAATTCCCAAAGAATAGGCATAAAATGTTTACATACCTTACTTACACACATATTATAAAACAGGGTACACTATTTTTGTTCTCAAAATTTAGTAACAGTATAGATTGTAATAGTAACAATTCCTCACAGAAAAAAAAAAAACTGAGACTACTGAATATGCAAATATAGCAGCACACATACTTGTCTAGTAGAAGAAATCTGGCAAAATACTGCCCAAGCCCAAGAATATAATGTATAAATTTTCAAATTTCCATATGGTTTTTATGACAAAACAAATAATGGGTAAAGCTCATGGAACAAACTATAAAAAAAGAACTTATTAACTCTGAGTATAAGTAATAAGATAAAAAGGAAGTAGATTTAAACATTAGTTGTTTCACATTTAATAAACAGCTAAAGAAGTTAGATAAAAATAGATTTACCACTTTCTTTTATTCAGATACATTAACTATCAGTTTTAAATCTTTATAAAAGCAAGTTATCACTTTTTGATAGTAATTTCACTTAATATCTGGGAGTTTTCTCTTTGGTGAGATACTTGGCTTGGACACAGGGTAACTGGTACAGGGGCCACAGACCCCTTTCCAATGAGAACCGGTCCCACTTACCTTTCGACAATGGCTATAAATGTAGCCTTCCACGTCTACACTAACCGCACTTGTGCATTCATCCAAAATAGCAAACTGAGGTTTATGATAAAATAATCTCGCCATCTGAGCATAAAAAAGAAATATTTATGTAAATAAATGCAGACCTTAAATTAATAAGCTAAGATAAATCTACTTTAATCAAATATGCATTTTGCAGCCTAGTAAAGCTAAAGTACTAAAACTATGCTAAATAAAAAATTCTACTTCTCATCAGTGCAAGCAATACAAATAAATCTAATTGTTTTTTATTGTCATCCCAAATAAAAGGGAAAACACATTTCCCACAGCAAAACAAAATTGATGTAAAATGAAGTTGAGTTTTAAAATAGCATTCAAGTTTGCTAAACAAATTAATTAATTGATTTACTTATTCATTTTTGAGACAGGGTCTTACTCTGTAGTCTAAGCTATGCAGGTTAGGCTGGTTTCAAATTTAGAGCAATCTTCCTGCCTCAGTTCAGAGATTACAGGACTGTGCCACCACACCTGGCTTATGTGGTACTGGGGAATTGAACTCAGGGCCTTGCATTTCCTAGGCAAGTGCTCTAATTGCTGTCCTTTTCTAGCAGCCTCCAATAGCATATATATTTTAACTGACTATTAAAATTCATATTATAGATGGCTCCAGTGCAAAAACAGTATTTTTAAACATTCTGTTGCTTACATAATACCAATTAGTATTTGCACCAATGATATTTTAGTGCATCAATCTCATGTCTCTGTTGTTAGTACTGAGTGTCTTCATTTTTTTGGAAGTTTTTGCTAATTTTAGAAATGAAAATTCGCATCACCATTTTTAGAGTTTATAGTTCTTTAATTATCAGGAATGTTGGAACACTGTTCCCCATTTACTTTACACATGTATTTTATTTTCTGGGAACTGTTTTCTGATCCTTCACAAACTAATCTATCAGCTTTCTCTCAATTTCTTTCTCAGCCCTTCCTCTTCTATTTACCCATTAGATGTGGGGTTCCTTAGGGCTAATTCCTAGATCCTCTTTCTCTTTTTCCTATACTGCATCTTCCTGAGCAACCTCATCCAATCCTAGGATTTCAAATACTATCTACATTCTTAAAACTCCTATTTTTTCACCCAGACTTTTCTAATTTCCAGATTAATACATATAAATTCCTATTTGACATTTCCTACTTGGGTATTTCAAAGGACTGAGACTTTTTTTAAAAAGTCAAAAACTCAAAGGTATTTTCTAGATTTCCCCCCCTAAAATCTATTCCTTTTCCTACTCTGCAACATTTCAGAAAATGGCACTTACAAAATGTTTACTGCTCAAGCTAAGGAAAAGTCCTTGATCCTTCTCTCCTCTCTTTGCACTCGATGCCTACTCCATTTAGTCCAGTCAAGTCATGTGGAATGCCTTTCCTCATCACCACAACCACGCCCTTAGCCCAGAGCACACTGATCTGCCTGCATGACCACAAATAGCTTCCTACTTCCTCTTAGTGCCTCTCCAATCCATTCAACACAGAACCAGAGAGAATCTACCAGAAATGTGAATCAGAGAACTTCATTCACTCTGACTTAAAATTCTTCAATAACTTTCCATTTCACTTCTAATAAAGTTCAAAGTCCTTACTGTGGACTTAGAAACTCCACACCATCTTCCTTCTGCTTGTGTTCTAACCTCAACATTCCAGAGCACTGTCTCCTCCCAAATGCTAGAACAAGGTATTCTAAGCCTCAGAGCCTTAGCACATGTCCTTTTTCCCCTGTGTTCCAGATACCTGACTCTTCTCCTTACATCTTTGAAATTTTTGCTCAAAGCTACCTTCTCAGAAAAGCCTAGAAAAGCCTACCCTAGTCCCTGCATCCCCATCCAAGTGAGTCCATAAGTATGTAACTGCAACACTCCATATATATGGCTAATTGTATGTCTGTTTTTATGCTTACCTTGGCTATGAGACTCACAAAAGTAGATTATAATTTCATTATTGTATACTCAAACATAGGGGCTATCATTCAAATATATGGTAAGCAAATGACTTAAAACTTTTGGGGGGGTTAAATCTATGGTGTCAGGTCAGGAAGGGGAGTAGCAAGTATACACTATTAAGAAATTCAATTCTACAGGAAAAAAAAAAAAGCACATGCAGGCTATAGGAAACTTTGGTTAAATCAGAGTTTACAAAATCAGAGAGACCTGAGAATGTCTACACGAGAAGGGCTAGAAAGGATTAAACACAGATGGAGGCTAAGAGAAGGTGTAAAACTGAAGGCAAGAGGTGAGATAAAGACACAGGAGAGCGGGTCCATGAAAACGGAGATCTTTATCCTTTCTCAGAACAGATGACATGTCCTCCCCAGATATGGAAGCAGGGTGGGCAAGTCAGGCTGGTGCAAGGTCAATTAGAAGGAATGGCTGTCACAGGTGTTCCCCAAACGCCCCTCCTCTGTGCTCCCAGCAACCTCTCTGCCACCAGACTTATGGGGAAATCGTCTCATCACGTGTGTATCTCTCTCGTACTGTGTTGTCAGTTACTTGACTCCATGATACAAATGCTGCCTGCACTCGCTTGTTAAGCCAACTTCTTTCACCTCCTTTAACACTTACTAGCCAACTGTGCTTGACAAGCTACTGAACTGTTTGAATTCCTCTGTAACCAGGCATTCACAGCTCTTAACTAACAGGTTTGTAGTGAGGATTAAATGAGACAGCCTGTGTAATGTACTTGTCAAATCCAAATCCTGCCACTTTTTTACCCAAGGGTTCCTTTGTTTTACACCAACCTTCATGCTAACAATTTATTTTGGGTAGTTAGGGCTTTAAAGTCTATTCTTCCTAAATCCCATACTGTTTCTTTTCTCCCAACTTTCTACTTTGACAATTTAAATCTTACAAAAAAAAAAAAAACCTTTAAAAGAACAGTAAAATGAACACACATATCCTACCTAACTTCAGCTACTTCACTGAGAACATCCTGAATGAGACAAAACAGAAAAAAAACTGAAGGTGGTCTGGTAACTCACCCTTGATTACCATAAATCCAAGGGCCGCTGTGCTGCAGTTTCCTGTATTATATAAATACAGACTTATGGTAACTGAATCTGCAGTTTTTCCTTTCAAGGGTATAGTAGAATTATTAATGAAGTTTTCAGAATTTTAAATTTATATAAAAATTAAACATTCCCAAACACTTTATTACCATCCAAAGTAATCTATCTTATAAAAGATAAACCTCTCTGTGTTGATTAATCAAAATGCTGGAGCCTACGAGTAACCTTGAGCACACAGCTGCATTCTGTGCAAGTCTTCAGAGTTTACTTACCGCCATTCTTTGTTTTTCTCCTCCACTAAGTACATCCATCCAGTCCTGAACACTGTCCCAGCCTCCTTCCCGTTCAAGAATGTGACCCAACTGCACATTGTCCAAGTACTCTTTCAGTACCTTTTAGTAAATGATTACATATGAAACCAAACTTATTATAAATCAACATTACCTATCTTGCTTTATTTTTTAAACTAAATTCTCTATAATTCTACTGACAATACCACATAAAGAAGTATTAGCATAGCACAAAAGTAGCACTGAAACTTTCAGTTCTTATTTATACAAATCTTGGGAAAAAATACATTTCATAGCTTAGAGAGATTAACACTACTGTGCATAACTGAAAGATTAAGGCAATAAAAAATCAAGACAGCAGTATAAAGACAGTTAAAAACTTAATGAGTCATACCTAAGCCAAATGTTTATAATCTCACCTCAACTTAGAAAATTCTAATTCATGGCTTTAGAAGGCGTTACAGGTCAGGGCAAACTATTTGACAGTTACTTAATTGATTCAGATTGAAGAATCTAAAATGGAGTATTTTCAGTAGGTTTAGGCTATGAAAATTTTCTTACTAGGTCAGATATTCCCTTCTTTTTCTGATCTTCTCTTCCATCTGGATATATCACTTGGTCTCGAAGTGTTCCAAGGGTCATATAAGGTCTCTAACAGAAGCACGACAAAAAATCATGAGAAGTTTTTAGAAAATAAGTCTTCCATCATAGATCACCTAACACTCAAACAAGGTCTTACCTGAGGGACATAAAATAACTTTCCTCTCTCGGGTTTAGTTAGACGTCCTCCAAAAAGGGGCCACAACTAAAAATAAAGGAGGGAGGAATTGTGAAGTTCACAAATACAGGAGATAGCAATGCAAAACAAGATCACAAAATTTCGAGTTCGATTTGTACATACTTCACCAAGAACACGGAACAGTGAACTCTTCCCACAGCCGTTTGGACCACAAACTAGAACATTGGCTCCAGAGCGAACCTGAAAGAAAGTTGAGTCTATAATTAAATCGAATAAATAAGTAACGGAAAGTTTTTAAGAGACAAGCAGCTCTTCACTAATTATAAGCCTTCTATTTTGCCTACGAACGTGACATTAAGTACAGCAGTGGAAGAAATGGTGAGATACCCTTTTCTTTACTTTCCATTTGTACTATTATATTTTTATTTAAAATTGATACTGATAAATATCATTCAACTTAAGCCATATCAGAACACAAGAGCTAAAGCTTTAAAAAAAGTCCTCAGTAGTTCTTAAAAGCAATAACTATTTGTGGGTCCACACATTCTTTAAAAAGAAGAAGACAAACCTGATCTATACACAGACTGTCCTACAGCTTCCTTTTACTACACAGTCATACAGCACAGATTTCCTTCCAGGTTGACAAATGTACACCTGCCATCCTTTCATTATCTGTACTACGTTCTATAGTAAGAATGAACATAATTTTTTATTAGTGCTATCAATTATACAGAATGAGTTTTACTCATTTATTTCATACAGTTATTTCATATCTGACTGAATTTACACCCTTCAACCCTCCCTTTTCATTGTCTCCTTTTTCTCCTCTACAGTAATATTTTTAAACACATCACTTTGGTTAAATATTTAGGCTATCTGCCATTTTGTTTTGCTCTTATAGATAAAACTAGAGCAACTGTAGTTTACTACCTGTATTAGCAAGTAAATTTACCCAAAAGTAAAAAAATGATTCTATACTGTTGATTCTTTAAAATTACAAGAGTTGGATCAAAGTACATGTGCATTATAAACACAAAGGCCACTGAGTTGTTCTGCAACAACAGAAAGCTGAATAAAAAAATGTGAAGAGTGGTTAGATTCTAGGCGTACAGCTTTCTAGGTGTCTCACCACCTCTGTAAGGAATCAGAAAACCTTGGTTATGTTCTATCTTATGACATTAAATACCAACATAGCATAGCAGTGAAGACATCAGAGAAAAATGTAGCTGTGTAGTCTGCACTGGACAAAGCTTTTAAACAGGTGAGCCTTAGATTCCTCTTAGTTCATTTGATGACTACTTATTGAACACTCCATCGGGCTCTGTTCTAGGCAACAGAGCTACATTTGTGAATAAAAGAGACTAAAACCAAAAAAAGAAATCTTCTGTTTACAATTTACTACAGTAAAAAGTATGCATAATAAATAAACTATACTGTTTAAAATGTCAGTGCTATGAAGAAAAAACAGATTGGGATAAGGAAGCTGAGAAGTGAGTGTGGGATGTTGCATTAAGGTGCTCAGACTATACCTCATTGAAAATAACAACCGGGGCAAAACTTTGAAAGCAGTGAACTAGGAGTTTATCTTGAGAAAAGATGTTCAGGCCCCATCTTCACCCACAAAAATTTGGTGGAAAAATACGGAGTCAGGAACGTACCTGTCCATTTCAAAAAGGGAAAGGAAGCTGACTTTGCCGAAAAAAATAGAAAAAAGAATAGTAGGAATTCGGCTTATAGAGTTAAAGAGTGCAGAGCAGTAGCACAGGCAAATTCTACAGATTTTAAGTCACTGAAATCATTTCTGCCTTACTGTAACAAAACTGGAGTGTCAACAGCATTACTTATAACGGCTAACAGAAAGAACTAACTCAAGCAGATGAATGAATGAACATTCAATAAACATTCAATGTTGAATCCATGTGTTACTGGCTTGGTCTTTTGGGTGGCCCTACTGGGAAGCAGTCAACACTTTAAGAGGTACAGCATAATGGGAGATCTTCAGGTCACAGAAACATGCTCTGGAGTTCTTGATAATGGACAAAAGTCCTTTCCTTTCCCCTCTTTGCTTCCAAGCCATTAAGTAGGTGCTTCTGTCCTACTACCCAGTTTTGCCACTTACAAGCAATAGGACTAAGCAATCATAGACTAGACCTAGTGAAACTGTGAGCCAAAATAAATCTTTTCTCTTCATGAGTTAATTATCTCAAGTGCTTGTTGCAGTAATAGAAAGATAACTAAAATACATGTAATGGAATAGTATTAATCTTAAAAAGGAATAAAATTTTGACAGATGCTACAAAATGAGTCTTGAAAACATTATGCTAAGTGAAATTAACTCAAATACAAATGAAAAATATTCCGTGATTTCATTATAAGAAAATAATCAAATTCATTGAGACAGAAAATAAAATAGCATAATAAGGGCTGGGATGAGAAGAGAAAGGGTGATATTATTTCAGAGGCACACAGTTTTTATTTGGGATGTTTAAAAAGTTCCAGAAATTAAAAGTGGCAATGGTTGCAACAAAAGGTTAAATACTTATTACCACTGAATTTGTACATTTCAAATGGTTAGAATGAGAAAAATTTATTGTATGTAAGCCTTGACATAATTTTTAAATATTAAAAAGGAATGAGCCTTCAAAAAAGACTAATACAAGTCTACTACGTAGTTGATCTATAAGAGAATAGCATTACTAACTTCTGCACATAAATCAGAGAATGAGCTAGTCAAACTAGCTTTTCCATATTATTACACTGTTCTTTTTTCTGAGAAATTATTTTCAAGAGTAATTTTGATGGACTTCTTTCTAAGCATGTACATATTTCCATGTCCAGTGAAACTGGATATACTTCATTCTTGAAAACAGAAGATTATAAAATAATTATATTCTAATATCCATTGTCTTAGTTTCTCATTGCTGTGACAATACCCAACATCCACAGTTTAAGGGAGGATAGGTTTATTTTAGTTTAGTTTCAGGAGGTCACAGTCCATACGTGGTCACCTGGCAATAGCAGAAGCATAGAGCAGAAGAAAGAGCATAAGACTGCCTGTTCATGGCATGACAGACGTGAGGCCAAGCGAGGGAGGAAGGGCGGAGTTACCCTTCTAGGTTCTGCCCCAGTGTTCTGACCCCTCTGACCGGACCACATCGCTTAACAACACATCTGCATTTTGTAATATCCAAATACATAAAGATTTGGGAGGTTACTCCAGATCCAACCCATAACTTTTCACCCTGGCCCCCAAAGACTCATGTTCACCTCTTTAAACAAAAATGATTTCAGTCCTTTTTAAAGAGTTGCTAAAGTCTTGAAAGTTTTAGCACTGTTAAAAAGTGCATGTCCAAGATCTCCTCTGAGATGCAAGGAAAACTCTTTTTTTTCCCCCATTTTATTGATACGTATAAGCGCAAAATTTAAGGTTTACAATGAAGTTGAGCATTTTGTGCACATATGTAAGTTGTCAAGGTGACAAGGACTTTCCCTCTCTCCTTTTGTCTGTCCCCCTACCCATATCTCCATCTCTCCCCACCCTACCCCACCCTGGTTCACTTTGTCTCAACTGAGCCCCTGTGAAAATCAAAGAAAAGTTAAACAGTTCCAACCTACAATGACACAGGGTATGCCAAGATTTCCAAGAGAAACAGGACAGAAAGCAATGGAACCAAAGGATAAATGAAACCTAGCAGGATAATAACCAAATCCTTCAGTTCCTATAGCCCTGTGTTTAGCATCCAGGGTAATTTATGGCAAGATGTGAGCTCCAAAAGGCTTGGGTGGTCCGACCCCTGAGCATTGCCTCCTGCTGCAATTTTTATACCACCTTCTTTGGGTCAGTTCCACTCATAGTCTGTAGCTTTCCTTAGCCGATGATCCATGTTTCTGGCATCTCCATTGCACCTTAAGCTTCTCCTTCACAATTTCATACATTGTTTTCCCAGAGGCACACTGCCTGGCCTCCAAGACCTTCCTCTGAAATCTGGTGGAAGCCTCCAAAACCTCACAACTCTTGCATTCTGCATGCCTGTGACCTTTGGAGAGATTATGTCAACTTGAGGTAATCAGGAACTACACTTGGATTAGGGTTTGGGAACCACGCCTACAGTGGGAATTGAGAACCAGCCTGGATTATAGTGTGAGTGATCTGCGGGCCAGCATATGAGGGCAGAGTACCCACCTGGATGTGGGAGGCCCAACTAGAACTCAAATAGTATAAAAGGAAGGAAGAAGAAAGATTGTTACAGCTTCTTCCTCTGAGAAAGCTCTCGCCTTTGCAATTGCCTATGGATGAATACCTTGGACTTGCTACACACTGCAGATCTTCATCACAGATTCGTTCCAGTCTCAACTTGCACCTGTCTGCCCGTTGCTGATCTTCAGTGACCAATCTTCAGACTCCGGTCTTTGCTATTGTTCTTCAAACAACCAAGATCTGCAGCAGACTCTCACCGGCTGTCCTGCAGTCCCCGATGGAAGTTCCACTTCGTGGCTGAGCAGCCATCGAACACCCCAGATCTCGCACGAGCAGGCTGTCATCCTGGACTATCTTTATCCTCAGATTTGTAAGCCTTCCTAATAGATTGTTTCTGTTGTATTATCTGTAAATTCTGCCTTTTGAAAGAACCCAAACTAATACAGTGCCTATAAAGTCAGAACCACATAGATATCGCCAAGGCCTGCCACTAGCTTAAGCAGAAGTCTGGCCCCCTTGGACAATCACTGCCAAGGCCTTGGAGTTTTTAGATGGCTGAAAGTTAGCCAACATCTATTTCTTTGGCTCTACAGGATGTCCTGGAGTATTTTTTTCCTCCCAACGTCCTTTGCCTTTCAATCCACTAACTGGCAAATGGTGGGGTCTTGCTGATTCCAGATATATCTTCAAGGAATCTTTTTCCCAGTATTGATTTCAAGTACTTGGCTTCTTGTTTAATGCCAATTTCTTTAAAAAACACAACTTTCTTTTTCTCATGCTCAATGTAAAACTGGATAAAACTCACAAACAGTTCCCATGAGACAGCCTAAACATTGGGTTGTTTTGAAATTTCCCATTGGATTAAGTAGTGCACCAACCACAATCTGGTTCAGTCCAAGTTTCTGGACAAGGACAACAACGTTGACACACTTTTTGCTAGAATGTAGCACTCATGGTTTTCAGACCAAATGCCTATCAAATCTTCTTTCCAATTTGAAACTTCTTGAATTTGTCCTTTACAATCTACACTTCTATCAATATTCTGGTATTTGGAGCACTGACCAAAATCTGCATCAAACATGCCCACCACATTCTAACTCTCTTCTAGTCAGCATCTTCAAACCTTTCCAAACTCCTCCCACAAACCAGTTCCAAAAGCTTCTACACCACATGGTTAGGCAGAGTTAAAAAAAAACAACCTCACTCCTGGCACCAACTTCTATCTTAGTTACTTTCTCATTGGTGTGACATATACCTGACATCCACAATTTAAGGGAGGAAGATTTATTTTAGCTTACAGTTTCATAAGATCATTGGCTATATACACGGGCAGCTGGCAATGGCAGAAACACATAGCAGGAGAACAAGCAAAAGGTGGGCTGCTCATAGCATGGTGGATCCGAAGGCAGTGAGGGGGAAAGAACAGAGGTACCCTTCCAGACCTTGTCTCAGTAATCTGCCCCTTCTGGGTCAACCCCTAGTGCTCCACCCCCTCTGACCAGGCCACATCATTTAACAGCACATCCATATTTCACACCATCCAAATACATGAGGCTTTTGTGAGACACTCCATATCCAAACAGTAACATCAATTATAACAGGGGTGGGGAATCTTTTTCTCTGTCAAGGGCCATTTAGATATTTATAACACCACCCATGGGCCACATAAAATTGCAACTAAATTAGGCTGCTTTATTTGGTAAAATATTTTACCATTATATAATTAGTTGATCCCTAATGTGATGGTTGCCAGGCTAGACCAAATGACTTTATGGACCATATATGGCTCACAATGAGCCAGACATTCCCTATTCCTGAATTAGAAGCACCTAAAATTCAGAGAGCTACTAATTAAATGGCTTTCTACTATTGTGCTTTACTAAAATGTTACTGTTATTATATGTAATTATTAGTCTGATAGACACACACGGATACAGATATTTGTCCCAAGATGCTCATCCTAGTCTATACTGGCATCAAAAATTCTTTCTCCAAGACTCCTTTATACTACTTGGTGCAATATGCCAAGAAATCAAAAAACTAAGTGTGCAATAATATATATAAATAATAATTAAATTTACTAAAATCTTTAGGCATTCTCTCATGCTCAAATATCTTAACCTCATCATTAGTTTTTCTTTATTCCAAAGCTTTGGACAGTATTGAACAAAAACTTCCAATTATACCATCAGCTGTGGTAGGGCAGTGCTAAATTTTTCTGTATGAAAGATTTATAAGTGTATTTCTGAAGATGGTGAATTAATATTAAAATCAAAAATAACATTTGCTGAAAATGTAGTTAATAAAATTTTACAGTGGCTCTTAAAAGGTTTTCCTGGGTCAATCAATGTTATGAATCACAATATTTTTACCACTAAAAAAAATCTCCCCCCAAAAGAACACTACTGATAAATTCTACTTCATGTGACTGTAACATAATAAATTACCAAAAAATTCTACACAATTGACTTAAATGAATATTAAATATTTTCACAAAGACTAGATTCTTCAAACACTCTAAGTATGGCTTCATGAAAAGGTAAAAATTTAAGTGATTAATCCCCATGTTATAACTTTTAAGTTGTTATTTAAGATCTCTTCAGTCAGATTTTTAGGACATTGAAGTATGTAGTTTTGAAAGCAATTTTGTGGATCCAGAGACTAGATATCTAAATATTCAGACAATGATTTTTTAGTTCCCATTCTCAAGATGATTTAAGCCTTAATGTGAACACTTAAAACTTACTTCAAAACTAAGATCCTGGATCAAGATATCTCCATTTGGTGTTGCTAAAGGAACATGATCGAACCTATTAGGAAAGTAATAAAAAGAGAATACTTTTATCATATATAAGAAATTCATACAGTTCAATACCAAACTTACAAATAAACTGCTTAAAAAATGGGCAAAAGATCTAAATGTACACTTTGTAAAAAAAGAAATTCAGATGGTAACAGTAGGTGAAAAGGTGTTCAGTATCACTACTCCCCAGAGAAATGCAAATCAAGACACACTAAGTATCACACCATACTAGGTATGAGGATAGGATAACTATTACCAAAAAGACAAAAGATAAGTAAGTGATGGCAAGCTGTGGATTGAAGGGAATCATTGTACACTGCTGGAAAGAATGTAAATTATTGCAACTATTATAAAAAACAGTATGCAAGTTTCCCCCCCAAATTAAAGTTCTAATAATCAGATGATCCAGCAGCAGCAATACCATACCCAAGATGTACAAAGAAAATCAAATTAATATCGCAAAGAAGTATTTCTACTCCCACATTCATCACTGTGATGTTATTCTCTAAGCCAAGTAGGGGAATACTTAAAATGATGATGTTCAATTGACGAAAGAATAAATAGTGTGTGTGTAAATAAGCATAGACGCTTGTGCACCCACCCACACACCCACCCATCCACCCCACACACACAGGAATATCCAGCCTTTTAAAAAGCAAGGAAATCCTGTCAATTCTGGGGTAGATGAAATTGGAAAACGTGCTAAACAAAATCAGCAAGACACAAACAGAAAAACACATAAGATCTTACTTATATATGGAATCTAAAAATAGTCAAATTCATAAAAGAGAAAGAGAAAGGTGGTTGCTTGAGCTAAGGGGAGGAAAATGGGGGTTATGTTGCTCAAAAGGTATTAAAAATTTGGTCATGACACAAGATAAGTTCTGGAGATCTAATGTACAACATGGGAATAACATATAAAAATGCATTGTATTCTTGATACTTGCTGGAGGGATCTTAAATTCTCACTACTCCTCACAAATGAAACTACGTATGGACGACAGGATGTACTAATTAGATGGAATGTGGTGAAAGTATGCAGAGGAACATGAAGCTGTGTGTCTTAAATGTATGTAATTTTTATGCCAACAATATCTAAGAGCTATTTTGTAAAAAAAAAAGATAATTTAAAATTAAACATTAACCAATTATAAGCTGAAAAAAGGATACTCTATGATGTTCAACAAAAGCCAAAAATAAACCTTTCTCCTATACATACTTGATAATGTTGTCTGCATTGATGATTTCTCCAGCACCAGGTATCAAGGGACTGAGTTGTACTCCTTCAATACCTTAAGCGGAAAATAAGTATGAAAGTATTATATTATGTTAGCAAAAAGACTTAAAACTAGACCTCAAACTATGACATTCATATTTACCCTTTTCTTGCTGGGAGACCATTGTTCGTTCATATTTGCCATTATTTAAATCCTTCAGTACTTGCATTAATTCTGTAATCCGAGCAGTGAAACTAAAATTTAAAAAAAAAGAAATAATTAAAACTCCAGACCATGATAGCTTTAATTTTATATAAACCTAACCAAAGTTTCTAGAATTTTAATTTTTAATGATGGATGTGCATACCAAGTCTATTAATGTTTTAGCAAAACCACGTGGAAGTTAGGGAAGAGGTTTGGGCACAGGACTCCCATTACAATGGCAAAATATGTCATCAACTGGCAAGACAAAATGGTTGTCTGCTGTTGGAATTTAAAGGAAGGTAGGTGTTCATGCATACCATAGAAGGATTATTCCAGACCCAGGAAACACAAATGCTGAGTTCCTGTTATACTCTTATAAAGCTGGCCTTTCTATCTAAGGGAAAACATGCTAAATGCATGCGAAATGCATGCTGCCTTTCTGCAAACAGGAAGAACTTCAAATACTCCGTTTTTTAATCTGAAGAAAGGAAAAGATAGAATTCTTTCTATTTGATGAAATTCACTGAGCAACAGAAAGAAATCAAAACTAATAAGATAGGAAGTATAAAAATGACATGATTAAAAAGAATGTATTCTCCATCAGAGAAGTAAGTACAAGGCTTTTGCTTTACTTTCTGTGAATAGTTAAGTAAAAGCCTCCTAAAGGAAACTTTGGAAAGTGATAAATATATTTATGGTCTCGATAGGGGTGATGATTTCATGGGTATATAACTTACCCTTATATTGATTAATTTGTATGTATTAAATATGCACAATTTTTATATGTCAATCATACATAAGAAAATAACTTAAAAGAAAGTGATCTAAAGAAAGAAAGAAAAAATCCATCCAGCCACAGATTCACCTCACATGCTAGAACTATAAAGGCATGAAAAATATCATTAATAAGCAGGAAGAATGTCAACACTGTCATGGGAAAGAGACGCCTGTAGTGGACTACAACTTCCATCTTGCCATGAAGACCTTAACTGGCAGAGGAGAAAAGACAAAGGAGGAAAGAGGAAAAAATATGAAGCTGCTGGATCACAGGCCCTAGAAAGATCTTAAGTCATCAAATTGTCCTCAATTAATTTGAAATTTATCATGCTTTTTTAGTATAGTGAATTTTTTTTATATTAGACAATGTTTTTGTAGTTAGAGTTTGAAATACTGAAACCTTTAACTTTATTCCTGGTCTAAAAACAGTGTTATTATTAGATAACATAACTTTATATAAACACACCTACAGATATTATCAGCTAACTTTTCATACTTTTTCACTAAAATAAACCTCACCTCTGTTCATTCATTTGGGTAGGTTGCCAGTTTCAGAAATCTAAAATATGATGAAACACCATGAAATGAGAAGATCCTACTCACTAGTTTAAATTTCTGTAAATTAAGGAAGGACTGGTATTACTCATTATTTCTGAACCTGTCAAATATCAGGGTTCAGAGAATAAACAGCTTGAGAAGAACATCTAGTGTGAAAATCAAAACAGCTATCTGCAGGAAACTGAAAAGTGCACTGTTTCAGAAAAATCTTCCTTAATTTAATATCAAAACCAACTTCCTATAGTAGGAAATATTGCTCCCTGATACTAACCTCAATGGGTACAATCACTAAAGACGATGTATTTTTAAACTTTAATTTTTTTACAATTGCTCATTATTACAAATCTTACCCAGCTAATCTAGTCATTTCACGCCCAGCCAAAACTATTCGACCCAGAGCTTGAGACATTCGCAAAAGCATTCTTCCACTTTGGTAGTAATCCTGAAACAGACATAAATATTAGTTTCCATTTACATGTCTAAATACAAGGAAAAGACTTGTTCACTTAGCTGTGAAGCCTTTACCTCCAGAAGCTCTGAATGTGTGCTCTTGAGATGACGTGGATGTGTCAAATCTAGGAAAGGACGACTGACAACTAGGTAACCAACAACAGTGGCAACATCTGAAACAAAATAGTTAAGATTTAAAGTTTCCCATTATTTCACTTTTCCCACAGATCTCATTACACTTTTTCTAAAACATACTCACATTTGGCAATTATGCTATCAATGAAACCCATAGAAAACCGAAACAAAATAAAATTATGTAGGTGCTCCACCTGGCAGAAACAAAAACAAACAAAATGTATTAATTTATTCTATATCTACAGCGTCTACAATTCCTGATTATATTGTACACTTGTTGAACACAATGCCGATCAGATGCCAAACAATTCACAAAAACATTTTTATGCAATCGGAATGGAAATTGCACAATTTTAACAATGTTGTACAGCTTTAACAGTACCTAGCTTGTTCACAATACTGCCAGATACATATATCCCAAAACCGATCAATAATCTATACAAAAAGAATAGAAGAATGAACTAATTTGGATAAAAAAAAATTAGCTGTCTACACAGATATGCAAGCTTTGCTTTTGGTGGAGATACCAGATCCATGTTCTAAGAATTATCTTACCCTCAATCTAAACAGAATGCTAACATAAACCAATGTCACATGGCCTGAGTCTGTAGCTTTAATCTGAACATGCACTATCTCAAAATTATAAATCTAAAAATATTTTTAAAATCTGAGTTTCACTATTTTCAAGTTACCCACCTAATCGAACTATTGCAAGGTGCTGCATGTTCTGGCACTGGGATCTCTACTTGTACTTTGTTCCTTCGAGCTGAGCTCTAGAAACAATGGTTCCTCAAATACGCTCCTGTCCTCAAGCTCCCATCATGCTGCACTATCCTCTTTCCTTCTGCTAACAATGCTTTCTGCCTAGATATTAGGCATATGACTAACTCCTTCACTTCCTGAAGGTTACTGATCAGACGTCAGAAAGACTTTCTTGGCCATTCTCATTAGACTACCTAGACAACTGTCCCTATTACACTCTATTCCTTTCTTCTGCTTTTTTATTCTCTGAAATTATACAGAACATCAAGTTTTTTACATATTAGCTATCTTTTTCATTAAAATTCAGGCTTGCTGAGTAGGGTAGCTTATTCTTAGTATCTTTTAAAACGGAGTTCAGAATATCACTTTAGTGAATACTATGTGTTACACACTCCTCAAAGCTGGAGACACAGTAACAAATCAAACAAACCAGGTCCCTGCAATATATGTTTTTAAATAAAGAGATGATTTAAATAGGAACCATCATAAATCATTTCAAATACACTGATGAGAAAAGGTAAAATCTCAACAAAGTATGAACATTTAGGGTGAAAATCTAAAGGATGAAACTAAACATGTCATATGAAGAGCAAAGTGATGAACAGCATTCCCCCAGAAAGTTGCCTTAAATGCATTCTATTAAATTTGAACACTCCAAACATTCAGTGATGTTAAATATAAGGCCAAAGTTTAATTTCTGAAATAATTTAAAATGACAACTTCTCTAATCTTTCTACATAATCTAAATATAAATTCATTCCACAAATTTCCATTAAAATATTACATACATCCCTGAAGGTATAATTTTATCCACAATTATGCTCATCATCTAATTATCATTAGTATCCAATAATGGAACCCATAAATTACTCTAGATGATAACCACTACCTTTGGAATGAGTTGAATGAGTAACCAGACTATCTGAACTCAATTTCCAACTGGCAAGTCAATCAAAAATGAAGCACAGCTTTTATAATAATGTTATAGTCTAAATTAAAGATCAGAAAAACTATGACCCCACGTCCAGATATAGCACTTCCACTTGTTTGTGTAAAGAAAGTTTTATCAGGAAACAGACAAATCCATTTACTTACATACTGTTTATGGCTACCTCTGAGTAGCTGAGATGCACAGCTGCAACAAAGGCTGTATGACCTAAGGAGCCTAAGATACGCTACCTTGCCCTTTACAGAAAAAGCTTGCTGACCCTCACTCTACATAATTTTCAAAATATTTTAATGACCAATACAGAAACAAACTCGAGGGAATCACTAAATAAGCCTCCTTAAGCAAGTACTATATACTGAAGGTTATTTTAATAAATCCATTTTTGTAAATGAAAAATTTAATACATTTCATCTTATTTTGTTTAAAAATACAGTATAAAATTCTTGATAACTATTTAAAAACAAGTATCTTTAAGCTTTATACACACACACACTATATATATAACTTATGTCCAGAGGGTTTTTCCACAAATACATAAACCTCAAGTATGTTACCTTACCAGTTTTCGGAAGACTGAGTGGATTGTCTGCTTTTCTCTTTTATTCCCATTGTAAAAGGCAATTTCTTCACTATTAAAGAAAATAATATAGCAGTAAATTTTAATGTTAAATTCCCCAAAATGAACAAAATACAGTATGTGATTACTAAATATTTATATTTAAATGCACACGTAGTAACTAAGAATGTATCTGGTACATCTTAATCCAAGGATTATATATGAGATCATGCCTCCAGCTCAGCTTATTGGAGCCCAGGAGTACACATCTGGTAGGATTACAGATCAAACTGTGACCCATGCCATATATAGCCTGGTTGGAAAAGGTATGCTGCACCTATTCTCACAAATTTTTAAGACAAAGAAGGAAGACATCATAATAAACAGAAAGACACTACTGGGGCAGATGTAGACTACAAGATAAAGTGCAGTCCAAATGGGAAAACAGAAAACACAACAGTTAGGAAAAAAATAGGTAGTAACTCTTAGATACACAGCCTTTGAAAAACACAAAGGCAGTCTAAGTGTTGATGGCTTCACAGTGCTGGCTCCCAAGAGGCCTGGAAGCACTGTTGTTATTTTTATACTTGGAATCCCATCATATCTGCATAATTCCTCTTTTCTTGAATAGTATGAATGCGCCTACAAGGACCAAAAGGATATTTGACTAGAAAACCAGGAAGTCACGATACAGGTAAAAATAATAAAAATAAAAAAGGGCTTTGTATTAGGGTAACACAGCCAGTCTGTCAAGGAACTAAAACTAACTTCTATGTAATGTCAAAGTTTATAGTCTTTCCACTATGTAAGTAGGTATAAACTGTTCCAGACTACAGAAGAAAAAAGTCTAGAAGTCACAATCTTCAATAAACACACAGTACCCTTAAAAGTAATGAAGGGATTGGTTGGATTCAGAGAGGAGATACCAAGATTTGACTACTGAGAACCCAGTAGAGGAATAGGAAGCTGGGGTAGAGTGGTGACTTGAGTGAAATGACTTAGGCACAGAAGATTAATATGTTAAACACCGTATGGTTTCTCGGACTTGGAAAACCCAGAACACAGACATTGTTTGGAACCATATGAAGTGATAGCCAGAGCCGGGGGAAGGGACAGGGAGGGGGTGGGAGGGTAGAAGATGGGAAGGGATTGTGAAGTCGATGTGATACATAGATGTACGAAACACCCAAATTCATTGTAAATACTATGTATTACATTTGTATATTAATAAAAATAGTGAGGAAAAAAAGTAACTTCTTTCCCTTAAAAATCTGTGAGTTAAAAACTTGTGAGTTGTACACCTACTCCAAAATACACCTATATTTTGTTTCCATTAAAAAGCAAGTTACCTCTTACTTTGTTGTGGTTTAGATCTAAAATGCCCTCAAGAAGTCTCATGTGTTTGGAAGGTGATTAGATCATGGGGCACAAGCGCATTAGTGGGCTCATCCCCTGATGAGTTCAGCAGCTAAACATGCTATGAATAGGTGGTGTCTGGTTGGAGGTGGGTCCCGGGAGCACAGCCTGGAAGAAGCGGGTATTCTTATCCTTGGCTCTCTGCTTCCTGGCTACCATGAAGTTTTTCTCTGCTAAACCCTTCTATCATTGCCATTTTTTTCCTTGGAGCTAGTCAATTGTGCATGGGCTGAAATCTCTAAGACGGTGAGCCAGAATAAAGTTCTCCTCCTGTAAGTTGAGGGTGGATGCAGAAAGTGATATAAGATACACTTCAACTCCTTCAAGTAAAATTTAACTTTGCATAAAGACGCAACACTTTTATCCTGTGTTTCATAATTTCCTTAACATACTGATACAGATCTCCAGATAACAGAATATAAGGATCCACCCACAATTCTACACCTATGCTTACTTTGTAAATTTTTTTCAACTGCCTTTGCACATCTAAGCCCATAGAGTAAGGTAAAATAAGAATTTCCCTTCTCCCAATTTATATCATTTTAGCTCTAATCAAAATACTGGCAGCTGCCTACTAAACATTTTTTCTTTTCCAAGTCCTTCCTGAGAGAACTGAAATTTTCTTAAAGTTTATCTATCTTTTCCTGTGCACCTTTTCCTTTAGACTGCCTCTACCTGATTCATATTGGACAGGTCCCAACTGGTCCACACCCATCACTTTGTAGTAATTGCTTCAGGCAAGGCAAGTGGTAATTCTGGCTAGTGAAACACAAGGGAAATGGCTACATGCCCTTTTGGGAAAGGTTTCTTTTTCCTCTTAAAATACCAGAAAAATATAGCCCCTTTTTACTTCTAAACTCCTTTCCAAAGGACACTGATTATTGAAACTTGGGAATGCTTTTGCCATCTTGTAATCATACAAGCGTTTGCTGAGAAAGAGGGTGGCACACAAACGACAGCAGAACCACGTCCAACAAGAGCCAGAGCTCTGATCCTACCGGGCCTCCAAATGCTGTCTTAAGAGTTCTTAGGTGAAGCAGTAAATGCCTGGATTTTTGAAGTCCTCTGAACCACATCTGTTTACTTCCTTGAGGTTCTCTCTCTCTCTCTCTCTCTCTCTCTCTCCTTCCTTCTTTCCTTCCTTTCTTTGTGGTAACAAGTGTTCTACCTGATACCACCTTTCATTTACTTGGCAAATCACCTCTGCTTAGTCCTCTATTCCCCTGCCTTCCAAGAGCACAGAACTCTATGTAAAACTGGTACCACTTAACAACACAAGCACAGAAGACAAGAGGGGACTGTTAAGAGTAATTCTGCAAATGATTTTGGCAATTTTTGTGGGGCTGCCTATAGAGTAGTAAATGAATATTAGAGGCCTTAAAATCAACTTAAGTTTGGCAGAACAATATATGAGAAAATTCACTAAGCACGTGCTCTATATAAAAAACTGAGCTGCAGCTTCCTCATAATGATTCTACCTATCATAAACAAAAAAGTAAGGGTATAAATAACTTGAATATAAAACTGTATAGTAAATAATAAATGAAGAAAGTAGATTTTACAACTTGTGTGACTGGCTCCAAAGCTCACTTTATTTTTCTTATTTTAGGTTTTAAAACTAGAAAATAAGTAGAAGTACATGCAAAATAACAGCATCAAACTGAAAACTACCAAAACAGTCTCGAATTTAAAATACTTATGAGTAAATAGATGCTGAATTTTCCTCATCAAATGAATAACTATGCAGAAGATGACAATGATAATTTGCTTAACTATCATCAAAATTTTATTTTGTGTGTGTATATATATATATATTCCTTAATGTCATGTTTTATTCCTTAGATATACATAATAAAAATCAAAAAAAGAAAAAAAAATTCCTCAAACAAGCACTGTTAAGAAAATTTTCAAATGAAGGGTATCATAACTGAATTTAAAGTGAAAATAAAATCAGTCAGCAGATGATATGAAGAAATAAACTGGATGCAGCATGGTTAAGAAAACAAAGAATCTGAACGAGGAAAGGCTAACTATTTTTTAAAATAAATAGTCTTCACAATGGGTACTATAAAAACAAGAAAAAATACGTTAGCTGTTTCAGGAATAGAATTACTAGAATTTCTACACTCTGTTGAGATGACTTTATACATCTATAAAAATGAATTTTCTGTATAGCTTTCATATATATTTCTCCTTACCTGTTTGTGATGAGCCGGGAATTAACATACCGATATTCACCCTCATACTTTTGTTCAGTTACTGTCATTCTACCGATGGGCCTTCTGAGTCGAGTCAGGAACAGCCCAGAAACAAGCAAGTAGGCCATCATACTCGCTGGGCCCTATTACCATCAGCAGGGAAAGATGCACAAAGCTCAAGTCCACACCATAATAAAGTCCACTGGATGAAAACATGTGCAGTTTCTCTGACTAACTCAGATTAACTTTGAAAGCAACTGCCCCGTGTGTTTTCCCCTTGTTTCTTTTCTGAAAAAAATATGCACTAGCCTTTATACTCCACCAATCACTGTAGTTCCTTCCCAACTCTTCCACATCTGCTCACCTAAAAAACTTCTAATTACATTTCTTACTTTTTCTGTGGCATCTAATACTCTTCTCTCTTGTGAGAATTCTTGGTATGCTCTTATAATTCTACAATAATTTTTGGATCTCTTTTTTGCTTTCTCTTTAAATGTGAATATTCCCTCAGGTTCCTTTCTTAGTTCTCTTCTCACCCCAAATTTATACCTCTGGTTCCATCACTCTTATGAATCCAAGATAGTATCACAGAATAAGTACCATAAATCTTTACCTTACTACTATATAGATAAGTCAAGCTCAGTATGCCTAAATAAGCTCTACCTGCCTTTCCGTGCTTCCAGCAACTAACATTGAAAATCATCTCAAAACCCACTGATCATCCTAAGAAACCACAAGCTTACATTTCAAAATTCATTGTAGGCCCTCCCTGTATTCCCATATGTTTCATGTGCTATGCCATATCAAAATAACTGTCTCCCAAAGAGGTCATTTGGTGAGGTTATTTCTTTTATATCTGGCAAACTTGAATGTATCTAGACAGACAAAGCTCAAATATCAGCTCTAATTCTTCCACATAATTACTTTTCTACAACTTTCACTACTGGACCTACACACTCTATTATCATTGCTTGAATAACTAGCTTTCATCATATTGAAATTTCTCTTCATCAAGAATTTACCTTTTAATTTCTGCTGTCTAGTAATAATGTATGTGAAATAGTCAAGATTTTAAAAATTTAACTCAACTGTTTCTAAGTATTTCAATAACTACTAAAATATGACCCAAACAGATAACTAAAGAAATGCAGATATCTGATAACAGAAGTACACAAGAACATATTTAAATATTATAAAAATGTAAGAAGTACAATATTACAACACAGACAAAAGAAAGATCATTTATAATAAAACAAGCTACTCAAATGGACAATCCTGGCTCATGAGACAGCAAGGAGTTACACAGATGAGAAAATTCAAATAAAAAACTGCTTTTCCCAGTTGTTTTAGAAAGCAACAAAAACTATTACATAAATTATTTCTTAATCAATTACAAGATGCATATTCCTATGTGTGTGAACCATACAATTATAAGGCTGTGTTATAAATATATAACAGCATTACATACTAAAATGGCTAGAGTGAGACTTAAATGAGAATACTCAGAGAAAATTTAAAGGTGATTCTTGCCACCATAAATATCAGAGTGATAAAGACTCACGAGCTAGGTAACAATTTAGTATTACTGTAAAATATTTTTGAAAATATTATATGCAGACTAAATATATTGCTGATATCTTAACACTAAAAATTACATAAAAATAGCTGCCTCCAAGTCTCTTTTTAAACATTATTTTACAGCAAGTAAGTGATACTGTATTCAATGTTTAAGTTTTAATGTCATAAAATTTTTTCTAAGTACCTGATTTAAAAGTAAATTAAAAAATCAAATTAGAGTAGTATTGTAAATTTTTAGTATAAAATGTAAAAATGTGCTTTGAGATATAAAAAATTCAGCCAGGCCCATGCAAGAAATCCTAGCACTGGGACTGCCCACCTGGGCAACTTGGTACCTTAGCAAGATTCTGTATCGAATAAAGCATGAGTGACAGAGACAGAGAGGGAGAGAGGGAGGGAGGGAGGGAGAGAGGGACGGAGGGAGGGAGGGAGG